>JAHWFP010051500.1:40416-81111 GCA_023313725.1 Lithobius niger | reverse complement strand
CAGGAAAGGTGGGGAAGAGGACGAGGACGTTGAAAGAGGGGGAGAGGGGTGGCGAGAAAAGAATTGAAGGATCAGTCTACTAATGAATGAAATATTTCATACACGATTTACTTTCCTAAGGAGACCAAACACTGGGGAAGGCGAAGACCGGGAGACTCAATCCACCGTGCAGCATGCACGGGTCCTGCTATTGTGGTAATAAAACAAACAATTGCTGCTGGAAGGCACTAATGTAGAAACAAATCCTATTTCATGGTTTCCAGTGAGCCTTCCAACTTCGTCTTTGGTTAGTAACCACGAACGATGCACTTTGCTAAATTTATGATTATTCGTTTCGTTGCGAATGGCAAAAGGAACCTGGTTGTACACTTTGGGAGCAACGGAGGAGAGAACTTTATGAGCAGCCGAGCCCAGTCTTTCTTTTTTGGAAAAGTAACCTTTTTCTCATGGACAGCATGAGTGTTCTGAAGGAATCCAATTGCCGTAAATGTCTTTTGACTTCGGTACAAGCGGACAATTTTATGAACGGACATATACATCTCAGAGGAGAATATTCAATTTTTGAAACAGTGGCATCGAGCGTGATCGTTGCACATGGTTAGAACCTTAACTATTTTATTTTGTATAGAAAGTAGGGGCAGCAAGCCAGTGAAAGACAAGACCATCCCCCCCCCCTTCCCCCAACAAGATATGCCGTACGGTAGAACACTGTGGACTAAGGCATATCAACCATTGTTTGCGAGCAGTTTTTGTTTTGAAGGGGGAAAAACTAAAATGTAAACTGTAAAAATAATAATAAATGAAGGCCGCGAAGTCTCTTCTACGTTATGCGTGTATTGGTCTAATTCATCAGTGGTTTTCAACGGTTAATTGAAAGACACTAACTCGTGTGCGTTATAGTTTTCTGTACAGCCGAAACGTTGTACTATAGCAACAACTTTGTCCGTCCGTCTGTCTATTTTTCAGAAGTAAAGTGGGCTTTAAATAACACGCCAAATTGAAATAACGTTGCTTCCTTATGGCTAGTAGGGTTTCTCAACCTAACCCAATGAAATAACAACATTTGATCGTCGCATTTAACCACTACAAGAAGACACGCAAACGTAAAACACAAAAGGATTTCGTTAACGAAACGCCTTAGCTTCATTAAAAAAAAAACTCTATCATCCCTGCTGCATGAATGAAAAGCCCACTCTCGAATCCAATTCTCTGTTAGCTGCTTCTTACGAAATTAAAACGGCAGTTAAAAAAATTAGGCCTAAAAGATGAAATTTAGGCCTAAAAAATCACATTGCCATGGCAACGTGAAGTCTCGACACCGTGTTGCATAAATAAATAGCCTACTTTGAACCCAATTCTCCGTTAGCTGCTACTTACGCAAAATTAAAACGACTTCTAATAATTAGACCTAAAAGCTGACAATTTAGGCTTAAAATCTAAAACTAGGCCCAAAGCTAACACATTTTTAACCGGCGATTGTGATTATACTTTTACATTATACAACAGAGATCGCTGTTGTAGTGCGTGATAGAGGTGTGCGCCTCAACATTTTCGTTGAAAAAAAGTGGCGTTAGTGGTGTAAGCACAGAAGACCGGTTGCGACTACAGTCGCTGCAGCCGATTGTTATTAAAATTGTCGTTTTATGGGTCAACTTTTAATTGCTGATTTCTTTCTGTATATTTTTATTTCTGATTAATTCCATTAAATAATGTGTCTGATTAATGACGGATGATTAATTTTTACATTTGAGAGTCAAAACTTGCGTGTGGGACAGGGTGGCCTGAGTGTTAGCGCGACCACCTCATATGCCAGGTGTCCTGGGTTCAGACCTGACCCTTGCTAGCTCTAGCATCTTCTGGAAGGAAAACACCTTGTGATGCCCCGTGGTCGTGTCAAACGTGGCATGTGGAACTCTTTGCCTGGTGAGGTGGTGATGGCCAGCTCTGTACCAACCGTTAACCTTTTTACGAAAACTTAATGATTGTATTTTGGGACCCTTTCTTCATTTTTGAGGGGTAGGGTTCCTATCTCCCCCCCCCCCCCACTCAGCTCAACTTTTAAAACTTGTGTTGGTGACACTGGGCCTCTGGCTCGATGTATATCTTGTTTTATTTTCATACCGCACCCCGGTATGACGTGTATTTTCATACACGTTTGTTGTATTTTTATTATTAATATTAATTGACGAGGGGCCTCTGGCTCTATGTTGTGGTTACTTTTTCTTAACTGCTTATGCATGTAATGCATAAAGCAGTTATTGAAATACAGTCGGGGAGAAGAAGGGGCTTGCGTCGTGAGCTATTGTTAAATGACGTTTCGTCCCACTCCAGTCGTTTATTTGAACAGGTCATGCCGATCACCTTTAGCGTCTGGCTAGAAGTGACTGAAATATTAGTCGATTTTTCATGATTTCGTTTAGAAGACGTGCCAGCTAATTGTAGGCATTGTTATTGTACAGTTTATGGCTAAATCGTTTGCATATGAATGGTTGTAGGTCCTTGAGTAAAAATGTTTGCCAAATGTTTCTGTATGAAAAAAAAAGTTGAACCGGAAATGGCGCAGCTTATTTCAGGTTTTGACAACATGCACGGAAAACGGAATTATATCTGTTGTTGGGCTATTGGCAAACCACTAAAAAAAATGGCGGCTGCTTTACGGTTCGCCGGGAAGGCTGTCCGAGGTTCTATGCGTATTGACAATTCGTTTAGTTATGCGGCTCCTGTTAATCAGGTAATTATTGTATAATCGATTATTTAGTGTAAGAGTTTGTATTAGTATAATCAATTCGACAAACGTGTGAGACAACGGGATAGTGCATACTAGGTGCGTATAGCTAACGGAATAAAAGCAGAATTATAAATTTATTCCACGATCACTTTCGATAGTAATAAACAATAGAGGGAACAAGTTTACTTTACGCGGCGTATGGGAAGAATAAGGGCTTCTCACCGATTGATCTCTCGTTGGGCTAGAATAACGTAAAATGATCAACTGAACAACATTTTCGCATACAATTTTTGGAGCGAAGGCTTCGTTTGGCCGCCAGAAATTATTGAAAGCCGCACTCTTTGCGCTGACTGAATATTAGCCACCCTTTCGAGTCCTTTTCAGGCCTGTGTGCTCCTGCGCCTAACATCATTATTATCTCGTAAAAAGTCATGGGAACTTCCTATTGGAATTGCCTAGTAAAATTGTCGCTCTCTCCTTCCGGTGTCATGGCTTCGGCTGGGAGCGCGTCAAGCTTCCTAAGTGAAAAACCCCGTAGCTCCTTACATCATTTTTATTAATTTGCGAACTTCAAACGCAGTCAAAATTCTGCAGTGAATCGGAGAGTTGATTAAACAGGCTAGGTGGCCCACTGATAGAGCCGGAACACCCGCAAGGCAAGAGCATACAGCAACATTTTTTTTTTAATTTTCAGTGCTGAACACTATGTGCTTTGCTCACAATTTTGATTTTCTTTGGTTCTTTGTAGCATGTTTATTTTGTTTTTACTGTTATTATTTTTTCTACGATGCACCTTAGCTTTGCATTTATTTATAATAATGGTAATAACTGCATTTGCTAAGGATAGTAACTTTGCAGTTGCTATTAAAAATAGTAATACAAATAGTAATTTAAAATAGTAATAGAAATAGTAATAAAAATGGTAGTAAAAATCGCTAATAAAAATTGTAACTCTGCATTTTCTAATAAGAGTGGTAATAATTTTATATTGCTATTATTGTAATTTTTTTTCTGCGATACACTCAAACTTTGCATTTGTTGCATAAGTTTATATTAGTTTTTTTTTTGTTACTTTTTATTATGGTAGCCAACACGCAACACGCGAGCATTAGTTCTTATGGGGTGAGGGCACATACGGAGTTTTGTACCATTTGCCTTGTTCAATAAACCAATTTTCAATTCAATTCAATTCAAATTCTATTGCAACAAACACACATCCAAAGAACGAGATATTTTATGGTGTTCAGTGCTGAAATTACCTTGCGAGTGTTTCGGCTCTGGTTAGTGCGGGGGGCGCCCGAAGGTACACCTTGCCGGTCTACTTCTGCTTCCACTCGCATCTTTTCGCCTGTTAGGATAATCCACCCCAAAACCAAAACTAGTATAAGAAAAGCCGCCAAGTTTCCAATCGGCCTTTGAAAGTAGTGATATAATTTAAACAGAGAAATACTGCCAAGGTTAATCCTATTAGCCAAGTTAATTGCACATACTAATACTGCGAAAGTTAAAGGAAACCTAGAAGATTGCTACTAGCAATCTTCAAGTTTTCGTTTAACGTCCAAAGTATTATTCGGTGCGATTAACCTTGGCGGCCTTTCCCTGGTTGAATGATATCACTACTTTCAAAGGCCGCCCCTTTTTGGAAACTTGGCAGCTTCTCTTATACCAATTTTAGGGTGGATATCAAGACTTACATAGGCATGTGAATACAAAGAATCCCACGGTCTAATCGTTACCTCTACCTTTTTTGTCTGGAGGTATTTTATGTGTATAAACTTTCTCATTCATAATTTTCACATTTGTCATTGCCTAATTAGCCGTTACATCAGCCAAATTGGCACGGTTAGGTTTATTGTATGTCCATACTCCACATGCTTAAGTTTGCTCAATACCATTTTTGAGCGCATCCCCCTTCAGCTTCTCCTCCCGAGGTTAATTTTAATCACGCAATGAAGCTGGAATTGCTCACTCAATCACAATTAATCTCATCTACTTGGTCGATCGTCAACTTAGTGGCATCAAACTATAGCATATGTCTACCGTAACCATCAAACTCCGCACATTACTAAGACATACTTCTATGAAAAAAAAATTACTTTTTTCCCACTTGACTGGACCCTGTGCTCACGATCTGCATTGTGTTTCAAATTTTCCTGGCAGTAATAGATTCCCAGTCTCTTTTCTGTTGCAACTTCCGTAGTTTAGCTACCATGGTGTATTCAAGTAACTATACTATACTATAAAATTCACTGATCACATAATATTTCACTTTTCAAATATCACATAATATAAAACTTACTGAACGGTATCCAACCGGCAACCAAGGTTAGTTTATTTACGACTAGTGAAAAGCCCGAACTTTGCAGAAGTGTGTGTGTGGCCACAGAAGCACGAAAACTACTGGCTTTGATAACTAAGCAGCTCGACCAAGACTCGTCTCGTCCCCTACTAAGACACGTATAATACAAAATCATTTCTTAACCCTATCGGCAACCTGCTACCCCCCCCCCCCACCTCTGTGTCTGCCCTCCCCCGATCTCGGTTTATTCTGCCTGCGTTAGGTTACGCTAGTCCCTTCTACTCCTGCGTCACCCCACACACAGATCCTCTTCTCCCTACTGGCCGTCTCTGTCCTCTGCTCTTTCCCCCTACCCCAACAATCATGGGTCGCAAATATTTTAACTGCAGCCGGGGAAATAACTATGGCGAATTAATTACAATTAAGCGTCACTGCACGTAAAACGTTTCACCACCACATTACAGTACAATCTCTTCGCCACCAGATTACAGCAGGAGGAATACAAACCCTTCCCCCCCCCCCGAAAAAAATACGGGCCCAGCCACGTTGCGCCAGTCTCTTCTCTGTTACGCAAGCTGGCCGCCAATTCCAACCCCTCCTTGCCACCAATTATCCGCTGCCAACGCAATTATCCGCTGTGGCAATATTTTTTTTGTTTGCATTTGTCAGAACAGAGGCAAACGAAAATTACAAACATGAAGAGCAAACGTGAACCGAATGAGAACTGTGAGCAAAGCGAAGCAACCTCACTCGGCCTTCTCAAGTGCGTGCACCATATCAGAGTTGATGGCCCTGAAGTAGTTACCGCACCGAGTGAATTTGAAAACTACATTTTTCGTCAATTTTCCTTGATGCGGGGCATGAACCCAGTCAAGAATGGATCGTTATACTATCACAACAATGTTTCGGTTATTACAATGCAAATCGTTATTGTTGCCAACAATGCGCTAACACTGACTTTGATTGCAACAATGCCGCAGAGGTATTTGTCCAGATCCCCAAATGCTCATCATCGCTTTGCTCCGTGCTAGCAAATTATGATGTTAGATGTCGTTGATTGATTGATTGGGTTCATTAGGACCCTGGCCCGAAGTAAACAGTTAAATAATTGCAAGAACAGTTATTTTGTTAAAACTCGAGTGAATCGTTGTGGTACATAAGTACTGAAACGATGCGCGTATAACAACACTTAAGCATGTTACAACAGACTGTTGGATAACAATTCAAACAATGGTTACAACAATAATTTTGCATTTACGCGCCACTTCAGGGCCTCGTGCTTCTAGCTGCAACCCCCATTTTACAAAAAGACACTCCACTGTGCTAATAAAAATTTAGGTTATGCAAACTTTTCCTAACGAGTTCTAGATGTGTTGTAATACCCTACGAGAATTAGCATGGAAGCTTTGACCTTAGCTAGTAGTAGCAGTTGCTAGCCAGTAACACAAATCAACGTTATTGAGGGCACATTGTCCACAATGGACACCTTCCCAAACTTTAATGTTGTGGTGTTCTTCGTTACTGGACCGAAGACACCTGATTCCAACGATTTCCAAAGATTTCTACTGCATGGGGAATTTACACCAGTATGCTGAAATCATGTATAAGCTCGTTACAGTTAACAGACAGTCTGCTAGTGAGCCGCGATCTGAACAATTACACTCTAACAATTAAGCTCCTACAACAATAAATCATCTACTTGGCGGCGACACACTAGCGTGTGTCTAAATGAATTCAAAGGTTTTTGTTTTGCGGGTACAGCCAATCAGAGAAGCTTCTTTTCTCTGTTGTGCATCGCGTGTCATTGACATGGAAAGTGGATTCACAATCATGTGGTGAAACATTAATCATCAACAATGGCTTCTGCCAACAGAATGAATGTCTGTAGGTATCATGTAGTACATGAAGGAATTAGTGCGTAGTATACATATAGAACAAAATTACTTTGCTAGCTTCGTTAAAGCCCTTCCTTCAGATTACAAAAAAAAAACAAAAAAAAAACATGTGTTCAAAAAACCAGGATTTGCGGGTTGGTTCCCAGTAAAAAAAAAAGGCCTACGCCAAAATAAAACTTGTTAAGAATACCCGCCAAGCTTATCGGCCGTCTAAATCGTCATATCAAACCCCAAGCTCTTTCGCCAATTTCAGTTATTCATGCTTACTGCACACTTTTCAATTATTAGAAAAGGCGGTAGCCTTTACTGTAAGGTTTGACCTCAGTCTCACATGTTAAAGCTTAAATTTCGATGAATAATTTCTCCTCCACCTGTCAACTTTTTCCACTGAAATTTGGTATGTGAGCTTTATGGGACTTGGCCAACAAGTGTACCAACCTTTATTAATTTCCGATTTGTCACATCTGGAATCTTAAGTTTCATTTTTGTTTTTTAAACGATGATGAACTTTGGACACGTTTATACAGTCCTCTCTGCAGACTAAACCATTTGTCGTAGAAAGCTGGTTCTTAGCTCATTTGAAAGATCTACTTCCGGAGATGTGCCCTTTATAGAAATAGAAATTTCTATTGGTCGTCCCGTTCCGGAGTTACGGGGCCATGAACGATCCGTTTTTTTTATTACACATTGTTTTAAACATTGTTTTTATGCAACAATGCCAATCAGCAAACGCCAGACGGAAAATCTAAGCAAATGCTAACAATGCTGGTGAGCCAACAATTTACCCACGCGTGAAGAGGAAGCATTATCCTTATTACTAATCGATTTATATAATGATTTCACGTCATTCTCCCGTGTTTAAGCTAAAGTGTCCGTTGACCATTTGGCTTGCCGTCCTATATTACAATACGGACAAAGTCGCTGATAGATAGCTGCGGACAAACCAACTTCCAAAAGAAAGACTTGCACTGAATGAGCGAGCGAAGCCAGCGAGATTCAGTGCCTTTTGCAACGAGTGCAGACAACCAGCTTGGTATGTCGAAGTATCACGAATTAGAAAACAAAAACGAGCTCGTTTGATTTTTAAGGTAAGGTTTAACTGATCCGAAGTCAAAACAGCAAAGTAACACAAATAAACTTTTCTGCAAGGTTTCATATACCTCAGTGTTCCGGTACTGTTTAGTCCACGTGAAACCTTACTGCTGTATTCAACCATTGGACACGTAAATAAAATCAAAACCATATCCCAACTTTCAAAATTGTTGTAAGAATAATATAGTATACTAAATTTTTCATCATCATTCTAGAACATCATCTCCTTTCCGTTCACCCTATTGATACATACGCCAATTTTAAGATTTCATATTCAAGACTTCAGGACTTGTATTTCACTTTTATTTTCAACGATATTTCCAAGATTTCAAGGAGTCGCACGAATCCTGAATTAGTTAATCTGTAGGTCTGTACTAACCACACTAAAAGTATGATTTTTACGATTTTTCATCGATGTCCTTTGGCCAAGTAGAATAAACCAATCAGACATATTTAATATTGGAGACACCAATCTAGTTTTCAGGTCCATTTTTTTTTTGTTGGCTTTCGTTCCATTTTGAGGACAGCAGTCACTTTTTTCATACGAATAGTATCTCTTATTAGTACTGCAGTGTCCCCTTGCAAACGGATGGATATACTTAATGTTCAGTATTTTAAAAAAAGTGGTTGTTTAGCGTTCTTTTCTACCAAATTTGGGCAATTGGTGTTGTAAAAAAAAATACCTAACTTACGATGAGACCTTTTTAGATTTTCAAATATCAGATAAGGTTGACGCATTTATTCCCATAGTCAGGTAGTGCCTTAAAATCTTTCATTTTCAACGCTTGTTATTCGTTTGTACGCGTATTCATCAGAAGAACTATTTAAAAACTAAATCTTCATCATCATGGATGTTGTTTGTGATTTGTCGCTGATGTGAGCAATGCCAGTCACGATAAAGCAAAACTAAGACTGACTGAGATTAGCAGGTCAGTTTCTCCCTTCTCCGCATAAGGTTTCTTTAGGGGCGATATTCGCCCTTTCGAAATAAATAATTTGCGTCAAAACTCAAGGTATTTAAAGGGGGAAGTCCCATTTCGCCAAATCCCGTTAAGCCAAATCTAATTTGACAAAATTTTAGTTACACGAAATGTAATACCATATTCCTGTGTATAATGGGGATTTAAAACGCAAATATTTAACAGACACATGCAGTGGCAGAATAAGAACAATTGATTTCTTCGCGTTTTGAAAGCTGGCAATACAGAAGGAAAAGCGTGTAAACTTTAAATATTGTTTTGAAATACCTGGTCGTCACTATAGGTTACGGTCAATACCAAGGTTCTCTTTTAACAATACTTAGTCACACACATGACGGTTACCCTTTCCCAAACGGGAATTTCCGTTTTGTAAAGTCCCGTTTCACAGAATCAAAATATTCTTTAAAGATTTAACTTTGCAGAAGTTTAATTACTAATTGGAAGTAATTTGTGATGCGTTGCGGTTTCTGACGTTATGTGTTTAGCAGCAGTAATGGCGGTAGCGCGAGCGAGGCACGTCATTTGAAAAAAAAAAATTATTCTGGGAAACGGGTGTTTGTCTCTGAATGTTTAACCATTATATAGGAATAATGTATTAAATTTCGTCTGCCTAGAATTTCATTAACGGTATTTGGCGTAACGGGATTTGCCCTTCAGGCAAAAGCTTTTAATCTGCTTTTTGGCAAAACGGGTTTTGGCGAAACGGGACGTAACCATTTAAGGCACTACAACTTCCTGCATGTGGCAAAAGTCGTCAACCTTATATCTATTATACAGGGTGATTACAAAAGAAATAGACATTTTGAAGCGTTTATATAAACGAAAACTATTCAACTTATCTATAAACCGTTTTCACTGTTACATTCTACAACGCATTAAGTTTGGCAGAGTGGTGGAAGTTTTCGAATGCGCATTACGTGAACGTCTTCTATAGAGCGAGCGTTTTTTGTGTTGCGACACAAGGAAATCATGACTAGGGCACCACGAAGCTCTGATTCACCACCATGTGGCTTTTTTTTTGTGGGGATATGTCAAAGATAAAATGTCCATTCTCCCCTTCCAACCAACCTACAAGATCTCAAGCAACGGATCACAGCAGCAATTGCCGTAATTGACGAGGATGTGTTAAAGTGTGATTTGGCAGAAATGTGATTATCACATTTATGTACGTATGGCGTATAACTATGGCAGCACACATTGAACATCTATGATCTGCTAGGCAAACGTATATAACGTAATAATGAATTGCAGAACGTGCCGGTGAAATCGTTTATCGGTAAGTTGAAAAGTTTTCGTTTAACAAACGCTTCTTATGAAACTGTCTATTTCTTTTGAAATCACACTGTCATCAAAGTTCTTCACCCGCATTAATTCCACGAACAGATTTTCAGACCTTCTACCGGAGCAGTGGGATTAATAAACGTACTAAAATTACCAATGTTTCACACATGAAATCAAACGGGGAAGTAGGAGTGTAACACGCTATTTACGAATAGCAGGGCGCACCTTGTTTAAATGCACATGGTGCACCTTGCAGTTACATAAGCTGCTTGGCGTTCTGTCAACTTCCGGCAACACCGGAACTTGGCCGAACACCAACAGCCGGGAACGAGGCTACTCTATTGTTTAAACCAGTTAGAGCCGGCTCCTACCTGTTAGCGGTTGCGCAACGTAATGCCTCAGGCTACTTCTATTGTTCAGCCCCGCGTATAAATACGAGAGCCTGGACCATGGAAAGGCACTTGGTGTGGGGCAGACAACTCGAAAGGTTGTCTCCCTGGACTCAGCTCAGGATAAGACCAAGCTCCTAAACTTAGAGGTGGGCGCGGGTCCACTTTTTGGGAACCGAAATTAGCCGCATTTACAGAAACTGGAACCGACCCGCAGGGAACCGCGATGTCTGAACTGACAACCGAACCGACCCGAAACCGCAAATGTGTGCTGTAATAAGACCCGACCCGACCCGACCCGAATGCGGTTTATCCGTGGTTAACCGCTAAATACAAATCTAACAAAGACATTGATTACGAAAAAAAAAAATGTTGGAAACAAAAGAAAGCCACACGAAGCCATTGTTATAAATCAACAAACGCCGTTCTTTAGTTGATTATTATATTTTGTTCTTCAAAGAATTATAGGGCCTTAGGGCTTCGGGCAGATGACCAGGAGTGGTTAACGCTCGTTAAACCCTTTTTTTTTTTCAAAGAATTTTTTTAGTTAGTTAAAAATAAGCTTAAAAAAGTCTTGACAGCGTGCGTCCCTTCCTCCTCTTCAAGCGTGCATTTGCTGTTTGTACGGTTTAATTTGCTATTGACGGCGCCCTGAAGTTTCGGTTTCGGGTCTTGCATTTTCTACCTTGATTGGCCTTGCCTTCACGGTGAAGGGAACCAAGGAAAAAAAACCAATAGCCACGATTGTTTCGCATTTTCTATGACACGCGGTTATCAGCGGTTATTTATTTTAGCTGCGGTTCACCCGCGGTTTACCCGAAACCGCACGTAATTTTATTTTTCAGACCCGCAGCTGCCCGCAGACCGCAGTAATTATTATTTTTTGGAACCGACCCGACCCGAACCGCATCGAACCGCGGTTTACCCGACCCGCGCCCACCTCTATCTAAACTTGTGTTTTATGCCTAATATGTGTTCTCAGTGCATAGTCCCCTAGCTATGCAGTAAGGAGTAAATTGGCTTTAAGATTATTCCCGCTGAAGCCTCACATTCTTTTTTGTTGAGTTAATTTTATTCCCCATTTCGGCTTGAACACAATTAACGTTTAGAGTCCCACAAAAGTCAAATTAGTTCATGGCTCACGCCCTACATTACATTATTCCAATACTTTTAAGGTTGTAAACTTCGGTTGTGCATTTAAAATTTAAAACTGCAGTGTTGTTTACAAGCGTCCTTACAGTTGCAGCCCTTTACATTTGTTATTAACTGAAGAGCTTTAACTCACTTAAAATTACAGACAGCGCGCATGTACACTTGACCTGAACTGGTTGTTATAACTTGCATAGCCACCGTGTGTTACCTTTTATTCTCAAAAGTCCAATGTTTAATCCTGTCTGTTGTGTTTCTTAACCCTTTTTTCTTGTAATTTATTAATTGTTTCCACCAACTACACTCTAGTTTCAAGAATAGCATAGAATAGCGTAATTGTTGAGTCTTTCCCCCCGACCCCACCCCTTACACATCAAGATAATTTCCAAGTAATGGAGCTAGCTGTAGCCTGGGAAGTTTTCTTGTGGAAATTAATTAATACTCTATAAACACATAAATGGCGGATTGGAAGAATTTTGTAGAGTCCTGGAGGGGAGCGCATTAGCAGGTGTTTATGTAACTGCGGCGTAATTAATCTTACCTGGGAACTAAATTTCAATATTTTAAACGTTTTTATTTTTACCGTTTTCATTTCTATTTTTCGGCATTATTCACGTCTCTCGGTTTATTTTAACAAGCTCGTCTTATTTTTTAACATTGTATTTTCTTAAAAATTGAAACTGAGAAATATTTTTCTATTCCAGCTGTATAATCTCTCTAATCCCGCGACGTTTAAAGCAGTTCCTTGGTCGAATTAGTATTTTTATCATTTTGAAAACGATATTTTGACAAATTAGCTTTGCCTTCGTATCTACGGCCGTCTCATAAAATTACATGACGCAACTTCTTAAATTAAAAAAAAAAAAAAAAAGTATCAAATTTAAGGTCAAATCCTACTTTTTTACGTTAAATTAACGCACAAAAATACACAATAAAAGTTGCAAGTTGTTCGGTTTACAGACTGTAATACAGAGGATTTGATTTAGGCCTCGGAAATTTTCTTATGTAGCCCCAACACACAACTTTTTTAGGAATGCCACAAACCTTTTTTGCCGTTTGAATTCGTGATATCAACACCAACTTCATTCACCAAGTTAAATCTCCCGAATAATAGTCCTAATTCTTTTAACGTTTGAAGTCTTATTTGGTAGGGTGAACTTGGCGAAAGAACTTGGCGTTTGATAATCACGACTTCAAACAGCGGTAACTCATGGTGTGAATCGAATCCTTAAAAAGTTTAGGTTTAGATTGGTACTACAATTTTTTTATACTGTGTTGCGATTCGTTTGTTGGCAGTGTTTTAAGTTCCAACGGCGTTAAATTATGGTGTGAATCGAATCTTTAAAAAGTTTAGTTTTAGATATCATAAATTTTTATGCTGTGTTGCGATTCGTTTTTGGCAGTGTTTTAATTTCTATTTTTTTTTTTATTATTAGTAATAACGAGATGGAAAGCAGACGGGCAGAATTAATATTAAATTTAAAACAGTGGGCTGAATTAAGCAACGGGCTGAATTAATATTAAATATAGCAAACGGGTTGAATTAAGCAACGGGGAGAATAATAATATTAAATATAAACCAAATGGCTGAATTAGGCAACAGGAAAAATTAATATTAAATATAAAGCCATGGGCTGAATTAATATTATATATAAAACGACGGGTTGAATTAAGCAACAGGAAGAATTAAGTAGTAGATATCCGTGAGCCGTCGTCGATTTAACGGTTATAATTGCTCGTGAGCGAGAAACGGCTAGCCCACTAGTTTATTAGTTTATTAGTTTAAATAAGATATAGGGTATAAAATGTGCTATTCGCTTGAGTCTCGTAGGTTTTTAGGTGTGTTTTAGAAGGTGTCAGTAGGCTAGTTTTCGTACCGTCGGAACGAAAGGTTGTCGGATTCGGCTTGGACCGTTCAATCATGGATGGGGGTGGGGAGGGGGCTAGCATCGTACGCGAGGCTTTATTTTTCGTGTTAGTGTGGAAAATGTCGCCAGGTTACAAATGTGCTGTACGCTTGAGTATCGTATGTTTTTAGGTGTATTTAGGTGTGTTTACAAGTATTGGTAGCCTAGTTTTAGTACTGTCGGAGCGAAAGGTTGGCGGATTGGGCCATTCTTCCATGGGTGGGGTCCTAGCGTAGTAGCCTACGCGAGGTTGGTTTTTTTTCGTGTTAATACGATATATGTCGCAGGTTGCAAATGTGCTTATTTGTGTTGTGTACGGTAGTTTTGCAAAGTATGTCACATGGTAGAGCAGTGGTTGTGTGGAGCGCGGAAAAAGTGTTAGATTATCAAAAAAAAGTGTGGGTTATCAAAAAAAGTGTGGGTTATCAAAATTAACCCACGGTCGCGTGTGTGGGTTTTCAGATTAACCGTATATAACGGCTACACTTTTAGCATTGGGATGTGTTGGCGTGACGTCACCACCGTGCATTAATATTAAATATAAAGCCACGGGCTGAATTAAGTAACGGGCTGAATTAATATTAAATATAGCAAACGGGTTGAATTAAGCAACGGAAAGAATTAATATTAAATATAAAACAACGGGTTGAATTAATATTAAATATAAAGCAACGGGCTGAATTAACATTAAATATAAAGCAACGGAAGTAGTTTTGCGTCAGTAGGTTTGCATGTCAGGATATTCGTCAGAATGTTCAACTAACTCGTGTTATTTAGCAACAGGAAAAACAACAATTTTCTTCGTTTCTTGCTCTTGATGTCGCCATGGTGTCATGGTGTCAAACAGGATAAGCTGTAAAAGACGCACGTTGCCATGCTCCTGACGGACGTTGCTGTTGTTGAATCTTGATGGGCACCACACTGGCGTGTGTCTCAATCTAGCACTTACTTGCAAAAACTGTAAGGAAAACAACTGTCCTGTTACCGGAAAGACGAAGTCTGGAGAAAACAGGAAGTAAGCCATGAAGGAGATGCCGAGAAAGGAAAAGGGTTGGGCGAGGGGGAAGAGGACGCGATAAAAGCAAAAGGAAGGAAGAAAGTGAAAAGGAAAATAGAAAACTAAAAGACGGAAAGCGAACACCTTGTTGTGAAGGAAGCAATTAGCTATGATGACTTAATTATGCTTCAAAAGCCGCTCGAGATTATAACAGAAATTATGATACCTTCTGATAAGTCAAACCAATCAATTAATAAGCTTGAGTGATTGCTATTGGGACCAGAAACTTGATGGCAGCTATCAGGGATGCCACCGGGAATCGTTAGTTTTTCATATTGTTTTCAACTCCCATGTTTGTATTTTTTTCACACTTTTTCATACTTTTTCACACACAAATTTTAGATATTTTCACATCTTTTTACACAAAAATGCCTATTTTCAAGCACGAAAACGCATTCAGTGGTGCAGCGGATTCAGGAGCGCGGGACCGTTGCATTTTGGGTGTCTCCTCGAACAAAAAGAACAGCAACATTCCGGCAGTTCAAGTCACACTGCCATCTACTGACAAAACAAATAATCTGGCTCCATATAGCCAACGCTGATGAATGAACTCCTCAAACTGAATTTTATCTTCATTCGACCATGAGGAGCTAAATTTATTTATCGTTTGTCGCACGATGCAATTTTTTTTTATTATCAAAAATACCAAATTTCACTTTTTTTCACCACCAATTTGGTCACCACAGTTTTACTGGAGAGCTCAAATTTTCACATTTTTTTTTCACTCGGTGGCATACCTGATGTTTTTGTTATCACTGCTTTGAATGAAGAAAACCTGACGGGTTCTTTCACGGTTTTGGATACGGCCTGCTTTAATTACTAACGCAATTTTGGGTTACTTCGTAGTCATTTCCTAATTTTGTAGTGCTCCTGTCAAATGACAGTGAGGATAAGTATAAAATTGCGATCCCTCATTAACTTAAATGATTATAAAAAGGTTTTACTGAAAGGTGGCAATGGTTTCTGTTCAACAAGGCTGTTTCGGTTCAAGGTAGCAGAATCGTTAGCACGACTGTCGCATCTGCCGGAGGTCCCGTCCACAATCTGGCTCAGCCAATCCCTGAGCATTAGGGAAGAGAAGGCACCAAGAAGCACACTAGTGCTCATGTCCATCGTGACATACAAAAGATCCAAGGTGTTTCCTAGCAAACGACGTTAATTCGACTTTTTCCTTTTTATTGTCACTGTATTGAAAAATCGTAAAATTATTCTCTTAAAGTAAAGCTAAACCCTTCCATCTTAAATTTCAGTATCGTTAATTAAGACACTTAAAAAACATGTGAGGTACGAAAACCACTCAGGCTTTACAGTTATTACGTAGTAATGTGTCTAAGTCTTCATTGTAGCAGACGAATTCTTCGTTAGTGCAGTCAACACATCCAAGTCGCGTTCGTGTGACGACACACTTCATTACCCGTTGACGCATGCGCCCAACAAGCTCTGGCAAGATCGCGCTCGGCTCTCACATTCCTCACTGCAGCTAGCGAAGAACAGCAGCACATATTCTTTTCAAATGAAGCGCGCGCCCCCTAAAACTCTTCTCCCTCCCCACGAGCAACAAGTGGACACTGTCCAATCGCGTATTTGCCAGAATTTTACGTTGAGTGGATTACCGCCTGGCAGAACGAACTTTCACGAGTTTTTGTAGCGGTAATATTCACGGTAGCTACTTTCTTGAATACTTGAATTTAATAAATCACGCAGAGATTGAGTTTTGGTTGGCGCTGCTATGGTCAAAGCGGTCCGGTGTCGCAGTCGCCATGTTAGAAGCATAAGCCGGCGCGCACTTGCTAGTATGCTACGATGACGTCATTCCTTCAAGGCCTAAAGTGATGAAGTGTGACGTCAGTACCATGCGAGAAAATCGCGTTCGCTGTCTCGCGCTGTGGAAACATCAAACTTAGATTCTAAATTAACTATTGCGTAATTAATACAAATGTTGGAAACTTCGCGCAACTTGCATCTTGTTTTGTTTTTTCGTACTTACCTAACGATAGTGAAATTTAAGATGGAAGGGTTTAGCTTTACTTTAAGAATTAGGTTAAAAATGTACACGAAAAGTGTCAAAAAGGTTGAAAATTAAACCACGCACACATGCGCACGTAATTAGACAGTCCTCTATTGTAGAGTAGTCTTGTGAAAATAAAACAGGACTAACCGTATCGTTTGCTTCGCTCATTCCATTGGCGTCGATCCATGCTTCCTGTAATTTCTTTGATTCCAAGAGCATCACAAAATCACGTACTGATTATTTCGGCGCAAACTAAATGCAATTATTGCTCACAGTTCGTCCATCCCAAGCACGCCTGCATTTCATGGCTGCACATGACGTCATAGTTATATCAGGAAAAGTTTGTTCTGGCATAATAAACTTCGCATGAACAAACTATGACGTCATGAACAAACGTCATGAGGGTAACAAAAAATTCTGACGTTATTTTTGCAGTGTTTTTCGCACTCATAAAATCAAGTTACACGACAAAAATAGTTGCCCAATTTGATTATCTTTCCTTTGGTCCTGTACCCCCATCTTTGTAGGTGCCCTAGTTCAAGAGGAGTAGAGATACTCGCACACACGCGCGCACACCATACGTTTTGAATGATGTAGATTCTGTAACCTGTGAAAAAAAGAAGAAGACTTATGCCCCTCCCCCTCCACCCGGCAGGTTATTTTTGCACGTTAATTGGCGGAGCGAGCGAGCGAAGCGTATAGCCTATAACGGACACCAAATTGCAAAATGTTGGTTGGTTGGTCCGTTGGTCCGTTGGTTGCACATTTTTAGTCTGGGTGGAGCCCAAACGAAAGATCGGATTGGAATGAAATTTAGTACAACGCTTGATACCCCAAACAGTATTGCTGAGCCAAAATTTATGACGTAAATCGAACAATTATTACGAGAGAAATAACAAATTTTCGAATTTATTTCTAACACTCACCATTGTAAATTTGGAATCGTGAATAGTTTAGGAATTCCGACGACGCATACACCTTGCTGGTGGTACTCAAGTGAACTTAAAAAAAAACGCAAAATTAAATTTTCGTTTTTTTCTTTCTAGCTGATAACCTTTTTCGACGTAATTTAATGAAATAATAACAATTGTCCCTTGCATTCAACCACTACAGGAAGAAACGCAAACATAAAAACAAAAGGATTCCGGTACGATACACCTTAGCATCATTGGAAAAAACGAATGTCTGGACGGATTGCCTTCAGCATGGCAACGAAACTGGTATTTACACTAGCGATGGGAATCCCGAATATGAAACCGAAATGGTTGTGTCACGGCGAAGCTATACATATAAAAAGAACAATACATCGGACGACGTATTTAAACACAGCACGAAACAACAATAATGTCTGCATCTAATAGTTTAAATATCCCTCGTTGCTACGGTAACGTGTGGACTCGAACCGTGGTGCATTAATGAATAGGCTTAATCTCAAACGCAGCTGTTACTTACGAAATAAAAATGACGACTAAATATTAGGCCTAAAAGCTGCAAATTAGGCCTAAAGGCTAAAGTAAGCCTAAGAACTAACACTTTTTGACCTACAATATTGTGATCGCTGATGGATTATGATGTGGTTTTAAGATCCCTGTCGCCGTGCGTGATAGAGGTGTGCGCATCAATATTTTCGTTGGTGGCGTTGTCAAGACTAGTGTTAGACCAGCGGCAGCATTGCCAACCTGCTGAATTTTTTAATTATTGTTAAAAACTATCGCTCGGATGATTGTTTGGCTTACAGTTAAATGCTTTATTATTATCATTTTGTAATCTAGGGAAGGCACTTTGCGCGGCAGTAATTATTGTTGTAAACAATTTCAGAATTATTAGCGGCGGCAGCCCAACCAGCCATGACAGACGTGCCGTTTTGTTTTTATCGGCGACGATGGCTCACATCTTTAGTGACGGAACACAGTACTGCAAGCCGAAGGTTCGAGTCAATTTAATACAGAAGTAAACCTATTTACGTTGCCGTTTGGACTTTTATGACAGACTGCCTGAGCGGGGAATCGAGCGGGGAATCTTTGGAAGAGACCTCGGTTTCTGGTTCCAAAGATCGTGGGTTCGATTCCGTGCTCAGTCAGTCTAACATATAAATCCAAAAGGCAACGTAAACAGGTTTGCATCTGTATTAATTTAGTGTCATATGTGGAAAGAAGCTAAACAGACTCTAAATGATGGAGCAAACGAAAGCCTATTAATATCATATTAATAAATTATAAATAAGATAGCTTTGGCCTATTTGAAAATAAAGCTAAAATAAGACAAAGGCCTGCAAATAACAACAGTACGTCACACCAAAAGGCAAACAGCCCAAACTTAGAGTGAGCATTTCTCATAGATTTTTAAGGAGCATTAACAAATATGGTGCAGTCATTAAAATAAACACTAAATATAAATTTGAACTAAAGGTCTGTTCGCTCCGCCTACAATAGACCCAAAGCCTGTTTCCTAGTTTATCTGTTATTTAAACGGTTTGCAACGGTTAAACCTTCACTGTGTAAGTAAGTCCTTGTTTATTATCGACGGTGTAATCGCATATTTGAACGATCGGTCTGGTTCTTTTGCACTGCCCCTTATAATCGTAAATGTAGCTTACCTGCGCTACACTGTAGCCGAACGGAAAGCATCGTGTCGTACACAACCTAACCACAAAAGAACTAATTAACAGACATTCGTTTCTTCGATCGACTCGGAAGGGGAAGCCGTACTGTTCGCGCGTACTCGACGATTGACTCCGTGTTGTATCCATGTTGCACACGCCAAAGTTACGACGTTGGAACACGCTTGTTCGAGGACGAATTTAAGATGCGGTAGTGGGACTTGTACAACTCGTTCATTGTCAGACCATTGTTGCAGCAGTGGATTTATATCATGAAGACACACTGCTACAACAATGAAACCGTTGTATTACCACTAGTAAGAAAACGAAGGTCATTGGTTCTTACTTAAGTAGTAAAAATACAATCGCTGTCCATATTTACGTATCCCAAATCGTTTCTAAAGTATTATTAAACTATTTCACATTTTAAATTAACAACTATTAATTTTTAAAATAAGAAAAACGAATTCTAGGTATATAGCAAACGAAGGCGTGGGGTTCTAAGAAAACGAAGGCCTTTGGTTCTTACTTAAATCTAAGTAAATCTAACCTACTGCTGCTATCAATGTTTGCGTATCAATATTTATGTGTCAATGTTTCCAAAATAATAAATTTATTACAGCTGAAAAAAGACCCAAAGGAAAGAATTAAAATTGATTAAAATAAACAAATAAGGAATTTATCTGCAGTTATTGAGTTTTAAAAACGGGAGTTGGAGCAAAGAACATTCCCGCCAACAATGGTTCGTTATGCTATCACAATAATGGCTCGGTTACTAACAACGCAAATTAATTGTTGTTGTACAAATATGTTAGACGATGGTTCGGCAACAATGCACTAACGCTATCGCTTTATTGCAACAATGGCTCGTCCATTAAAGATTCAACTCGTCGTTGTACAGATTTGTTAGACGATGGCGTTCAGCAACAATGCGATACAAGCTGATACAAGCATCACGATCAAAACGGAATACACCCCCTGCATGAAGCGCGACCACTTACTGTTGTCCGCTCCAATTCCAATTCCAATTCCAAAATGGAGGTGCGTTCGTGGAGACTGGTCGGAATACTTCCTACCATTCTCTTCCAAGGTACGACAGGCCAGGTGTGCACGGGGTGACATTTCATAAATTTCCAATCTTGTTAGCTTGTTTTTGCTTTTAGGTACCACCAACACAAACTGTCGCACAGCAACAACAACAACAACAACATATTTTTGGTGCATCGTACATCAAAAGAAAATCCCAAGCGACGAACTGCGAAACTCTCCCACCATGTAACGTGAGAACGTTTTAACAGTGCAATTAAAATTGGATAGCAATTGATTATAAAATTGACTACAATTTCGGTGCATGTTATTTGTCATTGCTACCGTGAAAGCAATGCCTGGTTGGTCGCAACAATGAAAACTTTGCCTGGTCATAACAAAATATGTGGCATTATTGGTTGGCTAAAGGTTTTGTCTTGCGATTCGATCACCCCTCACTGCTATCCCCGAGGTTTATTGGTACCATGGTCGGGATGGTGTCCAGACTTCGAACAAGTCACTCCTTCCCAGTGATTCCGCTTCTCACTTAACAGAATTTCCCCGAGTAAAAAAAAAAATTCCCTTTTTCACTTCCCTTATTTAATTTCCTTTCATTACACCACTCATTTTTAACATTTACTAATTTAAAACAAATGATGAGCCGTTTTAATAAAGGATGTTGTACTTCCTTTATGTTTGTGGCAAAGGTCATCAGCACCTGAGGATTAAACCTTACACAACCAAAACACCCAATATGGTGAAGTTCATTATTAAGTCGCAAACAATCCTCCCATTGACGAATACACTATATGGAATAAGAAATATTGATAATGTTAGACAAATAATTGCGTCGTGTTCCCGATTGCGATTTTGCCGGTACTACTGCTTACTAATAACAACTACTTCTGCTAACTACTACTTACTACTAACAATTAGCCTATTTCTGCTAACTACTAATACTAACTACAACTGACTACTACAAACTATGTCAATAAATCTAAGGGTGGACATAGATACGAAAAAAAAAAGTGGTTTACAGAAACGACCAAACATTTACGCCGTTGATAGCTCTGCCAGAAGCAAGGACCCGCAGTTGCACCACGTGCACCCCCAGTTGACTGGGATCTGCAAATATAGCGGACAACTTTGCTGAATCAAGCCTCAAGTAGATGTTTCTTGTATAGCACAATCTTGTTGCACGTCATTGTCCAAATTGAAGGTTCCGAGAACGTAGTACCATAGATCAGAAAGTTAACTAGATACACCATCTCACTTCTTCCCGTTCTACGTGAACCTCTAGCGGTAGTTGCGGCTACTAATGCCTCTGCTAATGCTTTGCCTTCTGCTGCTTCGAAGGCAAAAGCATTGGCAGAGGTATTAGTAGCCGCAACTACCGCTAGAGGTCCGCGTAGGACGGGAAGAAGTGAGATGGTATATCTAGTTAACTTTCTAATCTATAGTAGTACGATTAAGGTTGCGTGCATTTTTTTCTGCCCTACGCAACTTTGAAATCAATACAAGACAATAACAGTGACAATAAAGCTTTACTTATTAAAGCAAAATTATCAAATGCAAGACAACCGTCTTATGATGCCAACACGTTAGACAGAAAATAAACATCAGTGCTGCAATAACACAACAAACAAAAAATAAGCCCAACACAGTCAGAAGCAACAAGACAGTGGAAAAACAGGACGAAAACAAGCACAAAAAGGAAAAGAAGAACAAGAACAAAACCAAGCACAAAAAATCAAGACCAGTCAAGAGGTGAATTATTTAAGAGATGGGTGAAGAGGAGAGTGACTTTTTGATGGAATAAAGGGAACCACTTGCTCTGATTGATTCCGGAATGTTGTTTCGGGGTTGTGGTAGTTGCCCAATAAGGCATTATTTACCAAGCCCGGTATGAAGGATATCCAATGGTAAAAAAGTGGGAGACACTCGGTGAATTAAGAGAGTACAGAGCTATAGCGCTTCGAAATGAAGCTGCAGTAAAAGACCAAAAAGAAACTCTTCGGATGTTACAACGAGTGGCTTGGTTATTCGAAATCAAGTTCGTATCAAGTTTGCCTTTATAGATGAGGTAGGTCGACGGAATTGATTTTAAAAAGTAAAAAAATAAACCTCGCAATCTTTAGTCCGACTTGCGACCTGAAACGTTTTACTCTCACGTATCACCCACCTTTACTCGGAGGGGCCAAATATTAAAAAAAAAAACTAATATGTTGGTGATGCCCTAAAATAAAGATTAAAAACTGAATGTTTTCGCTAGTACCTGTTGTATTTCACGAAAAGGCAAATTTTTGTGAAATAAAATTGGCAGATACCTAGTACTAGCAAAACATTCAGTTTTTAATCTTAATTTTAGGGTATCACCAACATACAATTTTTTTTTGTAAATATTTTAGTCTCTCTGAGGAAAAGCAAGTGATGCCTGAGAGTAAAATCTGAATGTTTCACAAGTGGGATTGAGATGTGCGAGGTTTTATTTTTTACTTTATAAAATACTTATAGAACCAATTTTTGTGCAACACAATGACTGGCTGTTAATTTAAACATCGTGAAATGAAAGGGGAAGTTACCAATACTTCAACATTAAACAGTTTAATCTGTTTGGAAATATAAGGTCATTTACAAATTAATGTTTAAAATACAAAGTGAGAAAAGGGACGAAGTCATTAATGGTGTAAGGCCAGAAAGAATGAAGACTTTTGGCTTCTTTGACATTGAAGTAAAGCTTGGTTGCTAGGGCTTCACTAATTTCTGGATTCCTGCAGTTCTTGAAGTTACGAGAGAGTTCTAGACGAGTTGATACTTGCACACATGTGGGACGTGATGTTGTACTTCCTTTATGTATGTGGCAAAGGTCATCAGCACCTGAGGATTAAACCTTACACAACCAAAATACCCAATATGGTGAAGTTCGTTATTAAGTCACAAACAATCCTCCCATTGACAAACTCACTATCTGGAATAAGAAATATTGGGAATATTAGACAAATAATTGTGTCGTGTTCACGATTGTGGTTTTGTCAGTAGGTTGGCAATATTACTTTTTGAGGAAATAGAATTGATCTCCATGCACTCAACTTCACGAACGTATGGTATATAACATCAATATGCTTTGTTCCTGATTTTTCTATAAAAGTTAACAGTATGCACTCTTGCTCTTTGGGAATCTGTAAATGATAAAATTCGGTTTATTTTGTGCAGCGATATATTACCTGTTTCTATTGGAAGTTCAAGAGTCCAGACGCATTCTTGGCCTCCTTGCAAAATTGATTTATACTCTCACTCCATCGCCGAGAGTGAAATGGTGCATTGGAGGTTTGACCTCCATAGGCAAGGTGCTGAACCATGCGTGGCTATAATGCCTGTAGTAGAACGCCTTCTTTCTATGTCTCTAGCATGACTGGCCTCAATTAAAATTTTACACTGTTTACCTGGGCAGATAACGAGGCTTTCTTCCTTAGATCCTTGCAATGACGTAGTATACGTTTTCCTGCCAACCATTCTTCTTTGGGAAGCGTTGAGTATTTACTGTAAAGGCGAGTTCCATTGGCAATATAAGACAACGATCCGACAAGTTCACGTAAAGAAATGTTGTCTGGACATACTTGTGTCTTGATCAATTTGACTTCTTGCTATTGTTGGGGTGGCAACGGAAGTACAATCTTCATACCAAACTTCATAAGAACTTCAATAGATTCAGTCTGGTTCAGCGACGTTGAGTCATCTCCAGCTTTGAGAAATTTAATTCCCAATGTACAATTAATTGGGCTAAAGGGTCTAATCTCAAAACTCTTGGTTAAGATAGTTTTATCCAATAACCTCTTCTTAAGATTTAGAGCATTTAGGACACAAAAGTCTTTTCCATTTGGGTAATAAAAGACACAAGTGTCCGAACTACATCTCTTAGGTCCACCCTTCAACACATCTACTCAGAAAATGTGATATACCATCTTCTCTCAGACAGTTTTAATCCCTAGAGGCGTTTTTTTCTTATCTTGCCCAAGTGCCTCAAAACCTTCTGGTTGAGACATGTAGATCTGGTCTTCGTTTCCCAGAATTCCATTAAGATATGCGGTTTTCACGTCGTATTTTTTTATTTATTTATTGATTTAGCCTTAAGTCGGGTGAAGCAATTGAATGATCATGTGACTGAACCGGCTCAATTTTGAACATTACCAAACTTTTAGAGAATAAATATCTGGTAAAGGGAGACGCCAATCCGGGGATTCGTTCCGGGAAACCTCTGATCATTGTTGGGGCCGAAAGATTGTCCAGAATTGGACAGAATAGTTACCATAGCCTGCTGAAGGAGAACGGTAGCCACTCATGCTACCCTGGCCGGCAGTCCTGGCGGGGACTTTGCCAAGGCCCTCTTTCCAGGGGTTCGACCAGATCCGCAAGTGTCCAGCAACCAGGCTGAGCTCTCTCACTGTTCAGCCACGATGACCACTGATATACTGATTTACATACCAGTTGTTTTGGATAGCAACTGATACCAGCAGGTGTATTGTGGGTAAGCCAGCAACGGGTGTTAAGTTTCGAAATATTGGACGCCGCATATTTGAGAATATCCTTTTGCTACAAGACGCACTTTACATTGCTCAATTTCACCAGTTACAGTCTTTTTGATTTTCAAAACCCGTTTGCTAATAGTTGTCACTTCAGGTGGAAGGTCTACTAGTTATCATGTGCCATCAGCTGAGAGAAAACAGTTCCTTCATGCGTGGCTATTTTCCATTGGTTTGCGTCATTGCGTCTTTAATATTTCTTGGTTCTTCACGAACAGCAGACAAAGCGAGGATGTAATCATCCCTAAACTCTTGAATAATATTGAAGACTTCGGAAAAACAGCTTGATTATCAAATTCCTCCTGTGGCAACGTCCAGCTTTGGAGATCTGGGGCTGTTTTTCCTGCACGTTGAGGTCTGCTTCGAGTCAATCTTTGAGTAGGTGGTGACGGAGCTTGCACAGTTAGCCTTGGCTGAGAGCAAGGGGGAATTGTTATAATAGAAGCTAGCATTGGACTTGTAGCTTGTACATTCAATGGGGATTGACGTGGAGTATCAACAGTTGGCCTTGCCTAAGATTGAGCTGGACTTGTTATTGGGGATTCAGAATTTTCTTCAAGTGGTTAGACCTTAACTTCAATGTTCTTTGGATTGAAATTCAAGTCAACATTTAAAGAGTAACTACTTTCCTTCTTGCAAAGTATTGTTGGAAAACCAAAGTGAAGCTACTTTACTGCAGACACAGGGCCTTAGGGCGTCGTCGGGCAGATAACCAGGAGTGGTAACCACTCGCTAAAACCCTATGAACCCTTTTGAAGCTACTTTACGTTTTTGGAACGTAAGGTTATGGCTAAGAATTACTTTTGTTATTGTTGATGTCAAATAGTCAATAAGCGTTTGATAGTTCAGCATAACCCAGCATAAGGGCACGTTTATGCAACGACACATTTTTCGCTTACATAGCTTTCACTTGGTTAATACTAAATCTGCTGGCTGCTTCTCGCCTTTACCAAAGAATATGGCTTTCAAGTAGTCTATACGTAGTAACCATGGCAACAACGCGGACGCAAATTTGCTCCTCGTGCCTCGCGCCACGACGTACGAAGCGTGAAACATGACAGCGTCGATTATCACACCTAGAAAACAATTTTTACTGCTGTACAAGACGACGGACAGATTTCTGAATGCCGGCATTCGATGATTTGTCTTCGATTCGACAACCTCGTAATGTACGCCATGTTGGATTTTGAATTTTCGCTACGAATAGCTATTTATTTTGCCGTCGTTTGATCACTGCTATACTTTGTTGCACATTATGTGTTCAGAAAACTGACTGTATGAAGCCACGTTTTCTTCCACTACGAGTGCACAAAATTCGTGAACATCCCATTCGTAAACTCTAACAGTAACTTTGTTGAGTCTACAAGTGTGATATTCACATGTTTTTCATTCTTAGTACAAGGAAACGAGTCGTCATCCAGTTAGTTTTCTGAAAACATAATGTGGAACAAACTATAAATGCTATTTTTTCAGCGAGAATAGCACATTTTGGAAAGAGCGTGAAATGGCAACAATGTTGTAAGAATGTTTAAAATGACTTTTGCACTTTGCTCTTTATCGGTGTTGTTATTTATAATACATTTAATTTGTTGCCTATTATCGCATTTATTTAACAGAAACGAGAATACAGGGTGGCATTCAAAACTTCATAATGAAATCCCCTGATTTTTCCCGGTTTTCCATACCGGTACTGACATTTTTCCCTGATTTTTTTTTTCGGTCGAAGGAAGGTGCAGTACGGGGCTGAAAAATTTTTTTAGTATTGCCAATTTAAAAATTGTATTGCCACAACTAGTATTTGTAAGCAGTAGGAAGCCGTAATCTGAAATGAACTAGAAACGCACTCATCACATAACATCCCATATTACTTAGGCCTAAGGAGTTTTCGTTTTATCATAAATAAAACAAAAAGGATATGGATTTTTACTGAAATAAAATGAAAGTTTTACAAGTAAAAAGCGAAATTCGAATTAGCTAATCTTTGAAGATAAAAAGACTTTCCGGAAAATGTTAAAATTCCCTGGCTTTCTGTGTATGTTTATCAAATTCCCTGATTTTTCCTGAATTTGTAAGACTTGATAAATTCTTTGAATTTTCCAGACTTGATAAATTCCCTGAATTTTACAGACTTGATAAATTCTCTGAATTTTCCATACTTGATAAATTCCCTGAATTTTCCAGACTTGATAAATTCCCTGAATTTTCCCGGTTTTCCAGGTAGAACGCCACACTGGGAAATTAATCGTGAATAAATAACGGTTGCCTAGCAAATAGTGTACGGCGAGCGAGAAAGTCTCGTTGCATAAACGCGCCCTAACACAGTGGTGCCTCTTGCATCTAACTTAATTGTAGCAGAGGCTTTAGAGAAAAACATAAACGTCCAATAGCTAATAAAGTATTTCACAGTAGACCTTAGCTTTGAGTTTTCCCACATTTGATGTGTTATCACATTCTTGTTGCATACATTTGTACAGCGGTTCCTTATGAATTTTCTCATCTGTGTATTTGAATATTTAAATTATAGACCACAAATTTTTATCCGTGTACATTTTAACAAGTAAAGTGAAACTTCAATAATATTACCATTTTTTTACGGCACAAACTTCACGTTTTTGTTTGTAATCCGTGTACCTTTTTGATAACTATTGTTGGCTCACCAGCATTGTTAGCATTTCTTTATTTTTCAATCTATTGTGGCTGTCGTTTGCTGATTGCCATTTCCCCCTAATTACAATGCTTAATGTAAACAATAAAACTGATCGTTGTGGGTCCCTTAACTCCGGAATGGCTCGCCTAATTGAAAAAGTGGTCTCTTTGAGGATGAAGGAGAACAAAGTTTCTGCCTTCGATCATGTTTCAGATTTTAGGTATGTGCAGTAATTTTTTTCTGAAACGGTGTCAGGACAACAACAACAACAAGAGCAACAACAAGTGAACAGTTGTCAAGTTTACGTGTGGCTCCGTACTTTTAGTCTTGCACATAATTCCATTAATTTTTGGTACCTTCCACATTTATCGATTATCTGGCCAAGTTTGATCAAAAAATGTTGAATAGGAAAGGAGATATACCGCCAGAGAATTAGCTGGAGTGAGGACTTCGATCAAATAAGTAACAGTTATTGGTGAGGAATCTCACGTTTATCGATTTTTAACCTACGGCTGCGATGATCTGCCCGGCGAGACTATGCAAATATGTAGAGGGGCGAAGCCCCGAGACAGATTTTCATAGTTCAAGCCGGGTAGATCATCGCAGCCGTGGGTTAAAAATCGATAAACGTGAGATTCTAATCAATAAATAATTTATACTACGGTTGGGATGTCAAGTTAACGCGTATTTAATTAAAACGTGTTTGTGTTTTGTGAAAATTGCTTCAATCAGTATCTCGATATGAATGAAGGCCATCCCATTGTAGAGGGGAAAGTGTGTGATAGATGGACGAGTCCTTTGGCTCAACTTTGTGGTGGGAGGGGGGGGAGTTAGACATGCGATTCGGTGGCAAGTGTTCACGCTGGAAGCTCGCTCGTGTTTATCGATGCTATTTGGAGCGAATAATTTGATATGTGAGGCAGCAGGGATAAAATGACATTGCTGTACATTCGGGATAGGTAAGTAATTCATTTTGTGCGTTTGTAGTTTCAGAATTGTCTCATAATTACGGTAATAAACTAATAGGTGTATTGGTATGAATGAAGATAATTCCATTTCAGTTTGTGGAGGTGGAGGGGGAGGGAGTTAGACAGAGTCAACAAAATTAGGTATGGGCCAGACATGTGAGAGTTAGCAGGTATAACATTCATTCGGTACATCCTGGAAAGTTAAGTAATTCCTTTTGTACGTTTTTATTGAGTTAAGTTTTTGGACGCTGTATTTGGTTGTTGGTGTGTGCGTTCCCGGTCGCGTGATCAGGAAGTGTCAAAAGTGTGGGTTATCGGCAAAAGGGTGGGGTAACTTGATAAGTGATAACCCACACTTTTTTGCGAAGACGCACACTTCCGTTCACAGTTAACGGGATTTAACCTACGGAAATGTAGCATGGCGTTGAGTTAGCGTGACGTCACAGCCGTGGTATAATGTATGGTAATAATTTATTTAATAACTTACCTAGGGTGTGTTCTTAACTGAATCGTAGTTACACGATTTAAATTTATATTTTTATTTATATTACCTTACTTGTTATATCTGCGCGTGAGGTTTGCATTCCTGTAATAAAAAAAACAACAGCTCGACACGAAGTAACTATTACGTGTAATGGCTGTAGAAAATAGTAACGTACTTGACCGTTAAAAAACAAATACATGAGTTGCTCTAATTGCAATACTCAGTAGTGGTTGGCTGTATCGCGTGTTCTAAATTTACGTGGTATTTGTAGAGGTAGTTGGATGTAATTACTGCCTCGGAAATGACCACGGTAAAGATTATGGTAGCAGCAGCATAATTTTATTGCGGGCTGTGTTGCGTAGTTAGGCTACTTGTTTTTAATGTGGTTGGTACACGGAGGTTTACATTCAATTTACGCATTTACACTCAGCTATTACATCCGGCTGTCGAGTCGTTGGTAAGCCGGATTATGTGGTTCACTTTGGATAATCGTATGTAATCTACTTTTCGAAACAGAAAATTGGTTAAAGCTAAAAAAAAAAACAATTTGTGTTCTTCATGGTTCGCCTTGTTAACATTAATAACAGTTTGAAAAATATTTGCGCTTTTAATCTTCATATTTTTTACGTTATTTGACCTTGAGTCCCAACCCTGTACAGAAATATGGAAAGGGTAAAAATATGTGCTAAACCTCCACAATATTAACCCCTCCCTCCCCCCGTGCTTTATCATTTCTACTTAACCACTGCAACATTTCCACCCCCAAGAAATACACAACATTCCCCTTGTTTTTCCTGAATTGTGATTTTTTCTTCCTATTTAATTTTCATGTTTTCTTTTTTTTTTAATATTTTTTGTTGGGGTAAAATAAGATAAAAAATTCTTTGTTATTTTTTTTTATTTTTGTTCCCCTTCTCCTCCTCCCCACCCCTCCCCCCTTTACACTGTCCTGTTTCTTCTTTACCTATCCACCCCCTCAGAAGTTTTTTTAAATTACCTTAATTAACTCCCAGAATTCCTTGGTACATTTCCTTCAACATGGCGACCTGGTGGATTGGATGTTGATTTTTTTGAGTTTTATGTGCTTTGTAAATCCTTTAAAAATGAAGTCAACCCTTGAAATGCTCTGAAATAGTAGATACCAGTGTTTTTACCCGTTTAATGCGTCGAGCTTGAGTGTCTTTTTAACTGCACAGAAACACACTCGTTGCGCGATACGATCTTGCGTACCTCTTGGCTCACGGTCCAATGCCTTGACCACTCGGCTGTACTTTGCTCGCATTTTGTTGGGTTTGGGCTTAGTTTCGTCCTTTCATTCTCAGAACGTGTGTGCTGGTAGTCATGGGATTTACATGACTGCCGAGTCATTAATAAAAAGGGTTAAAGAAGCTGACGGTCAGCACAAGACTGGTGAAATGTGTCTCTATTTTCGTGGCCCCGTAACCCGCAGACCGCAAAATCTATACATTCAGTGAAACACGGGAAAAAAAGCGTGTAAGGCGTTCCTAAAACATTATAAGCTACCCTAGAGCCGAACACAGTAATCAGACCTCGCTTAAAATGTGTTACTATCAAAATACCATACCTTGCGTACAATTTTTCATCTTTCACCGAAGAACAAACAATTTTCCGAGTGTGAAGGGAGTCAGAAGAAATAGGACCCACTGACTGGGCCGGAAGTATTCGCTCAGAATTTGAAGAGCAAAACACAATTTTAATTTTTGGCACTTTCGAACAGCTACGTTTCTTGGTCACAAATTAGTTGTGATTTAAATGATTTAAATGAATAGTTGTTTTTTTTTTGGGGGGGGGGGGGGTGGTGGAGGGGGAGAGTTGAGCCTTCTGCTTTATTGTTTTTTACTTTATTTTGGCACGAAGTTATTAGATTCATGTTATGTAATCAATAAGAATATATATTTTAAAAACTCGTGAAAATTCTTCATCTGACTGTGAAATGAGTAGCACATCAATTTATTGACGGAGATACAGAGAGAGAAAGAGTATCTTAGATCGTTGACTAATTTGTTGAATTTTACTTATTTGATCCCAAGGATCATGCATGAACGATGAGTTTCAGTAGCATCAGAATTCTCAGGCCACTACATAATGTGTGTTGGATACCCTTCAGATTGTTAACTAATGCATTTGTCCGTGCGAGAAAAAAAAAGCCGCGGAAAAAATCCACGGCAAAAGAATTTGGAAAATAGCCGAAGGGAAAAAAGCCGGTAAAAAAAAAAGCTGCGATAAAAAATCCAAAGGAAAAAAGTCGAAGAAAACAAAGCCGCATTGTTTTATCGTTTTTGCTGTTTCGTTTTATTTTCGTGTTGCGTGTTGTTAGGTTGTTGTTGTTAGGTTGGTTAGGTTGGTTAGGTAAGTTCAAATTTGGCTCGAATTTTACCAGGCATGGTATGAAGTTTTACCAAGAAACGCATTTATTTGTGGATTTTCTCCCGTGGCTTTCTTCCCGTGGCTTCTTTTCCACGGCTTTTTCCTTCAGTATTTTTCCTCCTACAGATTCAGTTTATTTCATATTAGCTATGGCGAAAAATGTGCTCAGTATGTTCTAGAAACTTTGATATACTCATGGCTCCACTATGCCAAACCCAATTTGCGATCAATTCAGATCGAAAACATTTTCGCAAACTCTTCCACTTTAAAGCCGTGTCCCTGTAGAGACAGGCCGTTATAAGAACAAACGAGGGAATCCAACTCTGAAGGGAGGGAAGGCAGAAAGCTACTGGCGTTTTCCCACAATATATTTCTACTTGCTCTCCTTATTGTTGGTCTAGAGTTGCAGTCTCCCGTTCGTTTTTACAGCGGCCTACTGTAGCCCGACTCGACAACCGCATGCAATCTTCCGTTTTTCAGCAAATGACGTCAGATCCTTCCCCTAAAAAGTAGTTCGCTTTGAGGAGTAAAATTTTTTATTCTCTGGAGAAAATAAATGACACAACTTTTGCATCAAGCACGAAGGGTTTCGCAGAGCAGTCAACCACGATTCAAATTACTTCAATTACTACCGTTTAGGCTTAGGTTTAATTTACTGGCCGCAGGTCAATGTAGGTACGCTGGACAAGAGAAACCTTTTAACTCTAGCTTGCTCACCGTAGTTTTCCTCATGGCTGTACAGCGGTAAATTACGCGGAAGGCTCCAGCGGTCTTCGATTTGTGTCGGTCTAAAGTTGGCTTTGGTCAAATGATGCAAGACAACAGTGATGGGAAAAGAGAAGATATCGTGTGATTTTATAACTATTCTCTATTTATTTTGTTATGTTCGTAATCAAGCTTTATAGCATACAAGAGCAGTTGCGGTGGATACGTCTTCAGATGCGGCATTTCGTCGTGATGCGGTTGTAAATAGGAGCTTTGTATCGGGTAATACTGTTACCAAGGTATAGGTTTTTAAGACATTCGTTCGCCCACTCCTGGAGTATGCAACCTGTGTCTGGTTACCATACCTGGCACGTGACATCGACCAAATCGAAGCGGTGCAGCGGCGCTTCATGAAGGGCCTCACGGGACTTAGAAATGTGGACTACCCGACTCGCCTAGTTAAACTCAATCTGGAGTTGCTGGCGCTTAAAAGAATTATTTGTTCTTGTCCCCACGTATAAAATTCTTCATCACTTAATTGGGGTTGATCTGCCTGTTTTTGATTTGGCGCCTTGTATTTCCCGTACGCGAGATCATAATTTTAGACTTCCGGTTCCAGCTTCCCGTCTGGACTGCCGTCGTAACTTTTTTGTGTGTGAGGATTGTCCAAATATGGAATGCTTTGAGGGAGGATACGGTGAATGTGAGTTCTTCACCCATTTTTCGCAAATTGTTGGGCTCCGAACCTCTTCATAGGTTTCTTAAACGTCCTGTTTCTTGATCATAAATTTGCTTGTTACAATTTCTTTGCTGCGAATGTGATATTCCCTAATTAACATCCATCAGAGGCCCCAAGCCCTTCTTTTCTTTCACCAATTAAGTGGTGGTAAACAATTTTATTTATTATTATTTATTTATAAATGCACACATCATTTGAAATTCTCAGAGCACTGATATGGGCACGGTAAAGCGAATGAATACTCCGTTGGTTTAAAACTCACTTTGTTTGTGATTTCTAAAATAGAGCGAAAAACGTCTGCGCTAAAATTTCCAGAAACTTTACTATGCCACAATCTACATTTACAGTACGCAAAACCATGGTCGAGATATACTATGCTTTAGTGAACAGTGTACTGCAGGACTGCATCTCATACTGGGGAGGCATGAGTTTTACGAATTTACAACTTTTGCTCACAATGCAAAAACTGATTGTCAAAACTTTGGCTTTTCGGAAAATCAGGTCGCTCTCAATGCCAGTTTTCCGCGAATTAAAATTTCTCCCACTGAGGTCTTTATATATTCACACAATTGTTTGCTATAGCAGTGACATTTGCCGCCATATTGGCACCAAATTGGCACCAGTATGGGTTTTGGAGGGCATAACTACAAGGTGCACTACATAAAAATGGAGGGAAAAACAACGGAAGAGCGGATTTCTTAGGCTTAAAATAACGTTGTTTTCTCCAACAACAAAAATCGCGCGTTTTAGGTATAAGAAATCACTCTTCACAGCATCGGCTTCAGTATGACGCCCTTCTGTTTCTCTCTGCAGTGCCCCTTGCAGCTAACCCATTAAGGCTCCAGCCTAGAGTTATATACAATAATACTACGTCGTGTCACTGCTCTATCATCATAAGACATCGGTATCTCATCCAGTTGATAGCTATCATTTTACTCGTGCTGTGAGTGATCGTAAGGTGATTGTACCCAAGTCTAATACAGAGGCTGCTCATAAATATTTTACATAACATTGCCCCAAAAATCTATAACCAACTACCACATGATAATTATAAGACAGAGTTTTAGTGTGCACAGATTTGGGAAAGATCTTCGATCGTGGCTGCTTGGTATGGGCGAAGTGGAAAGTCTTACCAAAGTCTTGAAATAGGTGCTATCAATAAAAATAATTTTTGTGCTATCATACTATGTTTCTCTTTGTGTTTTTTGCGGGGTTTCCCCCCCCCCTTCTTTTTCCAGTTGCCGTGCGCACGGGTGTTTCACTCAAGCAGGACTTTTGTTTCAAATGGTTTTTCTGTATTTGTATTTGTATATTTGTACATTTGTATACTCACGTATTTTAAAATTTATTCAGATTGCATGTTACTATAAACAGCTACCATGTCTACTGTATAATTTGTATTCACCCTACAAACAACAAATACACTTCACTTCACTTCACTTCACTTCAATTCACTTCACTTCAGTACCTTTCTAAACCAAACCACCAACTCGTCGCTTGTTGAAGACAGTTATAGTTCCATTGCAGAGAAGATAGAGAGATGAGTCATCAGATCGTTCCAAAAATGTCTGTTGAGTCAAAATGACGATACCTTTCGACGCAACGGATGAATCCGTAGAAATGACGAAAGTGACGTCACCTCGCACGCGCTCAATCAACCTTATCTACCACTTACTGCTGCTGATGCGCTCTCACAATTTCACTGTCACATTGAAGATGACGTCACTCCCGTTCTTTGAAACGCTTTGCTGAGTTTACCGAGTTCTGATTGCAGTTTTGGAAGGTAATAAATGGCGACGCAACAACACATTGCGTGCGTGACATCAAGCGCTTAAAAAATGTCTCCAGAAGGGAACAGCTATGGACTTTGGTTTGGTGGTTTGGAAGGTATTGTTTTTACTGTGTGCGCGGTGTATCTTGAGTCCTGCAAGTATTTTGTGAGCGGCTACGTCTTCCTGGATGGGGTGGCTTTAATCGATGGCCGCCATTGTTTTTGTAACCATCTTGGATATCAACAAAAAAATCTGCTACTGAAAACGTACAATCGATTATCTGTGTTCGTTCTGCGGAGAAATCAAGATAGGCCGACGACACTATAGAACGTTAAATTAACAAACTTCCGTCATAGCATCCGGGGTGCAGCAAAGTGAAATGGTACACTCCCAGGATACTGCGACGGCAGTTTGTTAATTTGACTTCTTACTGTAGATGTATTTCTCTTCGAATGTAGATTGTACTTACTGGCCTTAGAGACCCACTCTCCTTTTACGTCATTAGGAAATTTGCTTTGTCAGTAACAGCTAGTTGCGAAGATTCATGGTGTGATCGAGTGGTGCTCAATGATGCGAATTAACCTTATTTTTCAAAATGTAAACAATTTAAGATTTTGTAGAAAACATTTTTTTTTGCTCCGTTTGGATGGCAATATTATTTATTATAGCTTAATACATCCTGGTGACATCTCGCCAACACAATGCCATACTAAAACTGGCCACTGTATATATGCAGTTAATGTGAAAACCCACACACGTTAGCGTGAGTTAATTTTAATAACCCATATACTTTTTCTTTAATAATGTAACACTATTACCGTGTCTTTACAACCCCTGGTCTATCACGTGATATTACAACGATAAAATTTTCATAACGATGCAACGAAAATTCAACCTGTACTCCTCAATGGCAAACCAATGGGAAAAGGCACATTTGCGACTTTTCGCACGCAAGCAAACAAACAGAAAAACACGTCGCGTACTACTTTAACCTTTGACCCCTCAAGCTCCCCTAAACCGACCAACCCTTTTCCCGTACGTAAACTAGGCTACTGACACTTCGAAATACGCGTAACAAAATTACGACTAAAGCATATAGCGCGTTTTACACTCTAACCGTCGCCTAATTAAACTCGTAAAATGAGACAAACAAGTCCTTACCTTAAGCACGACATTCGTAAACGGGGGAACAGAAAAAAAAAGAAACCGTTTTGCCAGGGCAGTTACGTTCCTAGCAGCAAGTTTGTAAACCGACGTCACTCGTACGTAAGTATTCCTAATTTCACATAACTGCCAACAAAAACACAAGAGACATTAGACATTAATAATTGCGACAAAAGCAGCAAAGCAATTCTCCGTTGTAATGTAAGGTTTCTTCTATTACAACTAGGGATGAAGAGTTTGGGATTTATGGTACTAACCTGTATAAGCATGTTATGTTGGGACGAGCACAAAGGTCACCTACAAGCCAAAATGACATTAAATTAACTGAGCAAAAAACGGCTTCGCCGTTTAGAAAAAAAACATTAGAACTCGTATCCCCATACTCACAGCCCTGAAGGTACAGGAATAAAAACGGATTAGAGTTCACTCGAACCCAACGAACTATAATTTGAACTATAATTTGTGTTCATTTTGGGTATGCATTTTTATCTTTCAATTTTGTATCGTTTTGCTGTTTATGGCGTCTATTTTGTGTGTGTTTGTCGGTTTATGTTTTGCGAATTGGAGTTCAAATTATAGTTCGTTCGGTTCGAGTTAACTCTAATCCGTTTTTATTCGTGTACCTTCAGGCTGTGAGTATGGAGATATGAGCCCTAATGTTTTTTTTTTCTAAACGGCGAAGCCGTTTTTTGCTCAGTTAAAATTTGTTGGCTTTTGTCGCTTCCATTTTATGTGTCCACTGTCCACCGATTTTTGTTTTCGAAAAAACGGAACATTAGACATATGGATACTTTTGTTTAGGTTCCGCCGAAGGTTTGTCCCATCATTATTATTTGATGGCAACACATTAGCGTATTTCTGGATTTAGCATGCGTCATCTCGATGAGTAGTTGATTCTGGATTGTTTCAGTATCTTGGAAACAATCGCGGAAACAATTCAACTGGCTTCCCGAAGGCCGCATTGAAAAATTAAATAAGTCACTCAGTCATGTCGGCCGTCCAATTTTGAGGCCGCCCCAAAATTTAAGACTTCGCACCCTACGGGTTAAAACTTGAAGATTTAAGGAAAATCAAGATCATTTAATTTTGGTTCTCCACAACGAGCTAGCTAGCTCAAACAACGATAATGTTAGTTTCCCGGCACCCAACCATTGTTGCATCTTGTTCGAGTGAGCTATAATCCGATATTGTGCGCCTCGCCTATTGTTACCCTATTGTTACATGTTGCAGCATTGTAACATTTTTACATTGTTAGCCGCTCCGCCGCCGCCTCCTCCTGTCCAATTTTCTGAAATTCTCGTGCGCAAACGAACTCTAATAAGCACTGCCGGCTATTATTGCCCATTTCGTTAACGCCATATGCCAGATTGGAACGGAAGCTCAGTTCCCTCCCCTCCCTCTTCCCATGCAACGAGAATCTTTCACTGTCGCATGTAACCAAGGGCGGCTAACTAATATTACGCAACAATATCCGGTAATGAGTAAGCGGAAGCAAGATTTCGAGACACTTACCTGTAACTAGACATATCGTTCGCTTCCCTCACTCCATTGGCGTCGGTCCATGCTTCATGTAATGTCTTTGATTCCAAGAGCGTCACAAAATCGATGTACTGATTATTTTGACGCAAACTAATTGCAATTATTGCTCACAGTTCGTCCATCACATTCCGCAGCACGCCTGCAATTCATTTATTCAAACCATGCGATTTGTTGGTTTGTTCGTCTACTCCTCCAGAAGTAAGAGTAAAGGTGAGAGTAAATGAAAGATTGCGACAGAAGCGAGAAACTCACTTAAAAGGTTTAGTTTACATAGCAATTGCTCACTTTTCTCGCTTAATCCACGCACTTCGTTGTGAAAAATGGAATTTTTGACAACCTTTTAAATCCTATAGGTCTGCCTTGTTCCGTGCATCAGCCACTTGACGCAAACTCATTTGTAAGTTTTAGATGTAGCAAGGTGCAAAATATGTCGTCTTTTATAATTTTTTTTTTTTTGGCAAGCAAGTTTATTTCTCTATTCGTGCTTTGAACTGCAATCTCTAAGTTCATAACACGTGTGAAATTTTTTATCAGGTCAAGTTTACTTTGGAAGCATAATACACTTTGCATGAACAAACTCTGACGTCATCAGCAAAGGTCATGTAGGTCACAAAATCTTTGACGATATTTTTCAAAGTTTTTTCGCGTATTTGAGGTCCATAAAATCAGCGATGAAAATAGGCCTATACTGAGCGCAATTTAATTATCTTTCGTTTGGTGTTACTCCCATCTTTGTAGGTGCCTTGGTTCAAGAGGAGTAGAGGCACACACACTCACATCACACGTTTTTAATGATGTAGATAATATTTAGCTCAGTCGGTGCCTCAGTCACTTCCTTGTAAATGGTGCCATCCCTAGACTCGTTGGTTGTGCAGTAGGTAAAACTCCTGTTGTTTTTCTTTTTTTTTCTTTTTTAGCTTAAATTTTAGGAAATTTTGTTAGTAAATGTAAGATTCTCTTTCTTGAAGAGGAAGACTTCCAAGAAAGTCGAAAAGTTGGATATTTTTAAAAACTGTGTGAACAGGAGTAGATTTTAATGAACGTTTATGAACTTCTGTTATTTTTATGAATTTTTATGTACAGCAGTCAATGTTTATGAATAGGAGTAAATTTTAAGAAGAGGAGATTATGTATCAATAGGGGTAAACGTCTTAATTGATTTTTAACACTCTTACCATCAAAACTAAATGCAGATGCAAATCTATTTACGTTGCATTTTGGACTTATATGTCAGACTGCCTGAGCGGGGAATCGAACCTAGGACCTTTGGAACCAAAGGCCGAAGTCCTACCGCTGAGCCAGACTGCGTGTCAGTCTGGCTCAGCGGTAGGACCTCGGCCTTTGGTTCCAAAGGTCATTGGTTCGATTCCCCGCTAAGGCAGTCTGACATATAAGTCCAAAAGGCAACGTAAATAGGTTTGCATCTGTATTTAGTTATTTATTGTGAGCCTTTGGCTTTGCCGTCCTTACCATCAAAAGTTGAAGATTTAGCCTAGTTTTGGAAAAATAATGTTTCCTGAATGAAGAAAGTAAACTGGTTGGAGGGGTATACGTACATTTCACTGCATTGTTTGCTCTGTATTGTTGGCATAGTTGCTTATTGCTTTCTGAAACAATTCAACTGAGCCCACGAAGCCCGCGTGTGACCTAATGTTGAAACGCTCAGTCAGACCGAAAAGCCAACACGGAAGTAAGCACGTGTGAAGCATGATGACAGATCTTGAGTACATTTCTAAACAACACGTAAAGTGTCATATTCAACGAAAACTAATTTGCGAAACGCAAAGCTTCGGAGTGAAGTGACATTCCACCTCAAAACTTATTTTTCAAGCAGGATGAATTTGGAGTATACAAGATTAGCGCGCGACGTTCAAAAAAGCACTCATATACTTTAATTGACCCAAACCTGTTACATGGGTTGTTTGGTATAAGTACACGTTGTTGCAAGCTTGTGGGTCCGTGCTTGAGGCCACCCACGTACACGTCTGAAGGGACGACCACCCACGCCGGCTGGAGACACGCACAAGAGAGTTGGAGATCACGCACGAGAAGAAGAGTGGGAATGATTGGTGTTGCGTGTCTGTCCACTTGATTATCGCCCATGGAGCTCTTTGTTATAAAAGGATCCACAAGGCAACCTAATCATGCATCAGGAGTAACCAATCCATCAATAACCTTCACGGCTGATTGGTAAGGCAAACAGACAAGAATGTCATTGAAATGACGAAAGAGTAAGGTGCCTATTTACCGAATGACACGCGGCAGCAGGGTAGATATAAGTGGGTAGTGACGCTTTTCTGAAAACATGGAATAAAATGATACCTGCTTTCATCAACGCCACCAGAAGGCAGCACATGTCAGGTCAAAGCCACCTACATTACAGGCTGTGTCTGCTGTGCCTTCCACAATGCTCCGCTTAGAAGGCGACACGAATACCGATGCGAACAAGTTTGCCAAGTGGCGTCATCGGTTGGCAGAATTTGGAACCCTCGTCGGTTAATTTGAAGTTTTGCCGCTTGGTGTTGCGATGGCTTCTTTGTCAACCTGCGCTTGCTTCTATGTCAATGGTTGATTTTAGTCGCCTTTTTTGTTCTGATCTGACACGGCCTTTACTGTACGTGGCTTTGGTCAGGTGCTCGTAGCAGGAGAAACTTGAAATAAAAAATGTCGGCATCGTGGTTACCATGGCAATAGCGACAATATCTTCGGATATCGACGAAATACTCGTGCGTGGGCAACATCCGAAGTTGAAGAACTTATTCTGTGTTCGATGCATACACTTTTCAGTTTGTTGCAAGGAACGTGAACCACGGAAGAAGGTTCAGCCTAAGAACCACTTTGCACGCTTCTCTGAACACAAATTCATGCGTGATACTTAGCGACACTCGAAATTACAACCCGTTTTAAAATTGAATGTTGAATTTAAAAAAATACTTCATCAGACTCTTCTGGTCTGTCTTAAAATTATTCCAATGTCCTAATCTGACATGTGATTTTTTTTAAGCGATTGATTTTGTATTCCTATCGTGATCAATTTGATTTAGAGACGCTAAATAGTTTCGATCCCCATGATGCTTTGCGCTTCCTGTTACTTGACGACAGCGCCCTCTGGTGGTAAATCGTTGAAAGTAGGTACTAGTTTCGTCCAAATGCTTACCGTTGTCAGGAATGAGTGGCACTACCTATATATTCTACCCTGGGCTGCAGCAATCTAGTGCTGTCTATCATTTAGTTCTATGTAGCATTTGATTTCAACAAGCGAAAGAATACGCAAAATATTTCTTTTTGCACAACAA
>JAHWFP010051500.1:1383-40016 GCA_023313725.1 Lithobius niger | reverse complement strand
TTCGCTTGTTGAAAGTAAGGGCTGGACAGAACTAGATAGCGGCAAATGGCTATAGATGCTGCAGCTGGTCGTTTTGGTAGCAAACCCCCTGTAAGGGAGAATTTGTCATGTTTATTGCGTTCTCTGTGCGCCCCACGTATCCATTAAACCATGCGCAATGGCTGTTTGCCGCGACGTCACCAAGAGTTAGCCAATGACGAACGAGAACAAAGGTTGTTTGGCCGTATGATTGGACTAGCCCAGTAACGTGATATGCACGTCACAGCAAACAGCCATCGCATGTGGTATAGACACTAAAAAAGATCAAGTGATTATAATTTATTAATTCAACCACTTCTCCTTAGGACCACCGCGCACACAGCGACCAAGTCGTGCGGCCAGGTCGCTGCGAGCAACGAGAATGCTTACGGTGTACGTAGCGACGCGCACTTGGCCGCAGCGGCCAGCCTGTCGCCGCGACCACAGGGATCCCGGGCGGCGTGCAGGCGGCCACAGGGCGACCGTACTTGCTCCGGGTACATTTTTCACCACTTGATCGAGAATTATCAATGAAAAACGGACGTGGTCGCGCGGCACGTCGCTGTGTTTTTTGGCCGCTACGACCACTGGCCGCTCAGTGCGCGGGCGGCCTTAAAGGCGCCTGTTCACCATTTCGATAGCGTTACCCGTATTCTAAACATAACATCGACATGCAAGATTCTCGGTCATCCAATAGGCTGATGCGGGTCACGTGATCTGGTCTTAAGTTATGAAAATCGCGGTGCTACTGCGAATAGAGTTGTTCCATTTTTAATGTACCTCTATTTTCTTTACATTGCTCGAAGATTCTACGGTACTGCATCTAGGAGTTGAAAAGACGTCTTTAATGTAGAAAGCAACGTCCCACCACTGACTGTAGCACTATCTTTAACTACAAGACGGCCCTTTACACACCAATTCCAGGATCCCGTCCAAAGGTCTCGGGATTATAGCTGTATGAATTCCGGATTTTCGGGATTTTGAATAGGCGAAATTCGTGTAAAAATATGTTACAAACTAGTTCTTAATTCGTGAAGCAACAAATGAAAAAAATAAACAATTTCCTCGCTTTCCCTTTCCTCTCATCGACCCAGTGTGGCGTGCGTGGGGAGCAGAAGGCATTGCCCCTGCCCATTTTGGAAAAAATGCCCTTTTTTGGCCATTTTTGAAAAAAAAAGCGAGGAGAAAGGGCCTATAGAGCCCTAAAAAGGGCAGAAAGAAAGCTAGGAAGCTCAAGAAAGGGGGCGAAAAAAAAGAGTTACAAGGAAAAAAAAAATTCCCCAAAAAATCAACACTCAGCAACCCCTTTTACTGAAAGTTTCCCCTTCCCTCACGGAAGTCTGTGTACAATACTGAGTATACTAATACCAGCATCGCATTTAAATTCTAGGCACGGTGGGAACTGAAAATTTCCTTCACTGGCTTTTCAGCGACTGAAAATATATGTTGACTTCGTCTATTGCTTATTTCGGCGTCAGAAACAGAAACACCCAATTAAAAGCACGCCAGAAAAAAAATCTTATTAAAAGAATCTATACTAGTTGTGCATGCTGCGCACTCCCCTCCCTCCCACTCCTACCCACCACCAGCACATCCTTGCTCCTCCTTCCGCTGCCGCATCCCGTTGCATCCCGTTCCTGCACTGCCGTAGTGTGGGTTCTGAATATCTCTCCGCCTTCCTCTGGCACTTCAGGTGTTTGGTCTTTGGTTTTAAATTTAGCAAACCGAAGACCGAACATGTGAATGGCTCCCACATATGCCCTCCCCCCTACAGTTTCTTTAACCCCCACACTCCTGCCCCCTCCTGGATACGCATACGTGTAACTCCATACACACCTGCCGCCTCCCCTCCCCGAAAATGTCGCCCCGTGACATTCCCCCTTTGGTACAGCCCCAGAAAAGTACCTGGCGTGTGTTTGACTGAAGGCTAAAATAAAACCCTATCACTGAGAAATCCAGCTTTCATCAAGTAAGTAATCCCATGTTTAAGTTAGTCCTTTGAAACAATTCACCTTGGTACCGTGCATTGCGAAATTACTGCAAGCAACGATTGTTGCCGCCCACCTAAAAACAATTCAACTCCTTTCTGGAAGTAAGCTATTAGGAAATAAATGCGCCTTTCCGTCGTATCAGGCTGCTAATTTCGAGGCCCAAGAACCAATCGTCGTTTGGTTTAAAGTTGTCTGGTTTAGTAGACACGGATTGTTTTTTTTTTTTAGCTCAAACGCCAACAATAACACATTTCACGCGACTAAAGCTTTGTTGCCGCTTTGGTACCACAACAATCGCCAAAATATGATCCAAAAAACAGTGCGGCAGGTCTGGTAAGTGGCGCCATCGCTTCGAAGACTTTGGAAAAAGTGTTATGACCCGAAATTGAAGTCCAAGGCCGTCAACAGACGGCGCCATGGCAGGTTTGGTAAGTAGCAACATCTGTTCGAAGACGTTGGAAAAGTGTCCCAACCCGAATTTGAAGGCGAATCCCGTCCACAGATGGCACTACAGGGTGAGGTACTCGATCGTACGACGGAATGACGAGGCCGGTGCAGTCGGTCGCTGCTGCCTATTATTATGTAGATAATAGGCTTGAGTGGCACTGAGCAAACTCATCATGCACTACAATGAAAGAGGGTGTCCGACCTACAATGTCTGTAACAATCACTAACAGACGGAATACTGCTTCACAATGCTGTCCATTAAAGCCGAGTTGAATAGGGATGTGCCGTGTAACAATCAACAATAGGTTGAGCAAGTTCATTCTTGCCACGGTAGCAAAGACAAAGAGCACTTTGTACAGTAGTTGTCTATGTGGTTGATGTACGGTGTGCTACTTGGGGTTTATTTGTGGTTAGGGTTTAAGTAGTTCGTAGAGTAGGTTAGAGTGAGCAGATGATTTATTAGGTCGTAGTGCTCTTAATAAACAATCAATCAATCAAGACAAAGAGCGAGCGCCCGTCAATGTGAACGGTTGGGCCCTGTAACAATCAGTCACAAACGAAATGCTAGCTCTTAGAGCCGACCTGAAGACTTTAAAAATGGTTAAGTAACAATCACTATATGCAGGTTCGTTGTTGGGTTTATCGCGCTTGGAACGGAGAAACAGGCAATCCACAACATAACAGTGGTGTCCACCGTTCAAAAAAGACATTGACTTCCTACGAAAACAAAACAGCAGGGGTTCAAAGGGAGGGGAATCAGGGAGGGGGGATATTCTGACCACACAATGGGGATTTGGGAAGGGGTTACCATGGAGTAGGTGCATGGGGGAAAATCTCACCATGTATTGGGAGAATGTGGGAGAGGGGCCAAAGGGTAGGCGGGGAAGGGGACAGGTTTCAAGCTGCCCAGGAAAGTATGCGGGAAACGGCTAGACCGGCATATGTTACGCCGGGGGTACAGCTAGTGTTTGTTTATTTGTATTCTAACTGCAGCTTCATTGATCATTGTTTACATCCGTGGTTTTTTAGCGGCAGCCATCTCATCTCTCTTCCCTACGGCCCTGTCTTAGGCAATTTTAATGTGACGGGTACAGTTTAGTCGTATAGTCCAATACACGTATAGTCCTGCTAAACAAGTTATAAAATAAACATTCTACACTAGCACACGAGTGATATGACGACCTTGAAATGCAAGAATTAACCGTCCTCAACAATGAAGAATTGCAGTAAGCATCACTGTTTTGGTGTTTAGGCCTATTTCCTACATAATTACATCTTCGTCTTGGCTTTTTTTTCCCAGTTTTTCGTGGGTAATCAGCGGGTTGCGGTACGTAACTGCCGTACAGTCTGCAGAGTGTGGAGCATATCACCGCTAATATTGATAAAAAAAATTCACGAAATACCCATTAATTGTACACTTTTTAAAAAAAGTTGATTATTTCGTATAAACAACGAACATAATATTACTAACTCGTTTCTTTGAGGCCTTCAGTGTCGTCTAATTGCACACAATGAAGTTATAAAAAAGAAAGTTTCTTTCGTGTAATTTTATTTTATTTATAGCCACTGAACGTCATGAGAAAATAAATCCCATGATGTTTTTTTTTTTCTTCTTCATTTATTGGGTTCTTCTTCTGACATCTAGCCAGATATGGCAAGCCATTATTAGTGTTACGCTGCCGTTTGCAATAGAGCAGTGATACGGCGTAGTATTATTGTATATAACTCTATGCTGGAGCCTTAATGGGTTAGCTGCAAGGGGCACTGCAGAGCGAAACAGAAGGGCGTCATACTGAAGCTGATTCTGTCAAGAGTGATTTCTTAAGCCTATAACGCGCGATTTTTGTTGTTGGAGAAAACAACGTTATTTTAAGCCTAAAAAATTCGCTCTTCCGTTGTTTTTCCCTCCATTTTTATGTAGTGTACCTTGTAGTTATGCCCTCCAAAACCCATACTTGTGCCAATATGGCGACAAATATCACTGCTCTATACTTTACACAGTAGGGTGTAGTGTAGAAACCTTTTACTGGAATTCTTCATTGGAAGGATGTGGAAAAGTTGCTCTTTGTCATCACTATTACACACAAAAACTTCCACCCCAAGGGCCTTCTAGTTTAACATTATACAGCAATGGGCAGAATGGCGAAAAAGGCAAAAATGATGATTTGACAAGTTTTAAATTAAGTTTTGACATTATCTCGTTTGAAACACTTAGAAACTAAGAAAGATAGCAGTATTTGCCCCCCCCCAAAAAAAAAATGTCGTCTGCAATAGTGTAAGTATAGTAGTTATGGGCCAAAATCGCCGAAAAGGCCATTTTGGCCAATTTTCGATCTTAAATTATTCCCGCAGGTTTTAAGACAAATGTAATTCTGTTTAATTACGGTATGCTAAACGTAGTTTCTGAGAGAATCGAATAAGATAATCTTAAAAATTCTATTTTAAAAATGTCAAATCATAATTTTTGTGTTTTTTGCTATTCCGCCCATTGCCATGTTAAACTTGAAGGCCCTTGGGGCACCTCAAGATATGACCCCAGAGTGGTGAAACTTTTTGTGCGTGACAGTGATGACCATTAGCAACTTCTCCACACCCTGACAATGAGGAATTCCAAAAAAAAAAAGTTTCTACACTCCACCCTATTCCACAATCAGGCACGGCTAAGGTTCAAAATCCCCACAGCCCGAATACCGACATTCGAAATCCTGAAACCATATTCCCGAAAGGCCGATCTTGGATTAATAACTACACTTTCGTTACGGGATAACTCACTTGCAAGACTTACCGCTCAAGCAACGCGTGCAAAACTAAGGGACAGAGATTCTAGTTTTTCAATTTTGCCACGAGAGCGCAAACTGCAGACAATGCGGAAGTGACGGTTGAGCCACGTGACCAGCGCCTGCCTTCCGTAGAGCGTAGCTAATACTGATTTCACACTACTAAATTCGTCTCGCGCCCGGCGCGCGCTCACCATTTCACACTACTAAATTCGTCTCGCGCCAGCGCGCGCCGGCCGCTTATTTGCGAGCCAACTTGGCCGCTACAGCAAAGCGTGCTGGCGCGCGCCAGGGGATTATCCCCGCGTATTATCTGTCTACCTGCTCAAAAGACCTTTCTTCCTCGTGCTGCTCCCCTTCTCACTTCTATTGTTGTGGGATAAGGACTGCACGAGTCACCCCTCCGCTAGATGCAGAAAACACGGCCGCTACGAATTTTTAAATGTGAAATCCGAAACGAGCTGCCCAGGGCTGGCTCTCATTCGGGGCGCGCCGTGGAGCGCCCGGGCGCGAGACGAATTTAGTAGTGTGAAATCAGTATAAAATGAAGCGCGACTGAACCGGCGGCCCTGCCAGCGTTTCACCAATTACTTTCATTGTTAAGGCGGTAAGTTCAGCGTACAAACATGATATTATTCTGGCATTCATCCACTTCAAAACTATATATGGATACAATTTCTTGTTGGAAAATTTATGAAATGCAATACCATGTATGTGTGGCTTCAGTGGCGTAACGTACAGGTAGGCTAGGTAAGCATTGCTTACTGGCCCCTGCAACTCGGGGGGCCCGCCAGGTGGTGAAATATGGAAATGGACAACATCATTGAGATTTTTACATTGAAAAAAGCATGCCTTAAGAGCCTCAAGTAGTGAACTAACTACGGTATGTAAATGTCATGTTCAAAGTGAAATGTGTTGTAGTAACTCCAAGTTCCCATTTAACAAGCGTAATAATGTAGCTACTAAGCAAAGCTACAAAATATACCACACAGACATGTTTTTTCTATAATTTTTTTAACATTATTGTTTGTTTGTATTACAAAGTAATTTTGGCTGAAAAGTTGCTGGTTGCTCGGGTAACGTAAACCAAACAATGTACAGCATGTGTATCATTTGGACCAAGACAGCCGAAAAGGTCAAAGATTGTTTTTTTTTTTTTTTGGGGGGGGGGGGCGGGGCGGGATAAATGAGGAAGGGCACGACCATAAATTTTGCCTATGGGTCCAGAGACACTTTGTTACGCCACTGTGTGGCTTGCCGTACTGTTTGAAATCAATTGAGCGGTCGCCGAGAACGCACATCTCCACCATCTTGGATTTGCACGGATGTAGCCGTGCAGGCATTTGGTTCGTAGTCGCTTCTACAGATGGCGCAGCACGTTTTGATCGCGAGAGCTTTGGATGGATAGTTTCGTATATTTCGGAGCGAGTGAATACGGCTTGGGTCAATCTCCCGATGGTTCGAAATCCCTACAGGTCAAATTCCCAAAAGGTCAAATATTCCGACAGGTAAAATCCCGACAATTTAAAAAACTCAACATTAAAAATCCCGACCAAAAAACCAAAATCGTGCAAAAAAAGTTTCTGACGTAGGCTACCGTAAATCAATATACTATGCAAACGTTAACACGCACATCATGTGTCTATTATATTTTACACGTGTGGTTTAAATAATGGATTACTAACAAAAACGTCAAGTGTGCCGTAAAAAAGGGGTTAGATGATTGAAGTTTCACTTTACTTGTTAAAATGCACACGGATAAAATTTGGATGATTTTTAATTGAAGTAATCAAATGTACAATTGAGAAAATTGCATCTGTTTAAGTGCTGTTGTGCTTTACGTTTTAAATATATGATTCGTAAAGCACAACAGCACTTAAACGGATGCAATTTTCTCAATTGTACATTTGATTATTTCAATTAAAAATCATCAATTTTTATCCGTGTACATTTTAACAAGTGAAAATTCAATCATATAACCCCCTTTTTTACGGCACACTTGACGTTTTTGTTAGTAATCCGTGTACCTTTTGTACGGCTATGGCGTCGTGCTACAAAGGTTTATGCATGCATTGTTGCTGGCCACTTTGAAGCACTTTGAGTGCACGGTAGCGGTTAGAAACAGGAGGAAGGAGTACAGAAAATGGAAGCGATGTCCCTGCGATGAGCGTTGGAATGCGTATAAGCAAGTTGCGAGAGAATCGCATTCTCTGTTATTGCGTGAGAAGTGTGGGCATAGTAAGAGGCTGTGTTCTCAGATTGGCACATCTGCCACATTGGTTGAAGCATGGCGAGCATTGCGTCCGCAAAGCAACAGGACGACGGTGTCATGGGTTTACAGCAAGGAAGCTACTAGTACGGACCGGCGAGTGCTGCGTGGAGAGAGCATGGCAGATGCGTTCAATGACCGGTTTGCCAGTGTCTATGCTCTCTCTTGTGGTATTGCTCCGCCGTGTCAGCCTTCTGTTGTTATGTCGCCAGTTGGAGGTTTGCCGTGGGAGAGGGCTGAGCTGGTAGCGGCCCTCTCTGCATGCAGAAGCTCTAGTGCTCCTGGTATTGATGGTGTTCGTTATGACTTGCTAAAGTGTATGAGGAGAGAGGGAATTGACTCTCTTCTTGTGTTGTTTCAGGGCCTTCTAGACGGCGGTGTGCCTCCTTCATCGTGGATGTATACTGTTCTTGTTCCGGTTCATAAGACCGGTAGTAATAGGTCAGACCTCTACAACTATAGGCCTATTGCGTTACTCTCGTGCTTGCGAAAGGTTTATGAACGGATGTTGATTCGTAGACTCAGTTGGCACATGGAGTACTACGAATCGCTGGCATCTGTTCAGTTTGGGTATCGTCCCAACAGGAGTGCTCAAGATGCTGTTTTGTTCCTCCTTTCCGGTATTAGGGAGGCATGGGCACAGGGTCAGGTAGTCTTGGCTGTCTTTCTTGACATCAAGGCGGCCTATGACACTGTGTCAATTGCATGGGTGGAAGCTTCTCTTCGTGCGATGGGAGTTGATCTACGGTTAGCACGAGCCATTGTTGCCCTCTTGGGTGAGCGGTGCTTTGTAACCCGGGTGGATGGGTATTGGTCTGCTGAGGCTAAGACATGCAGGGGCCTTCCGCAAGGGAGTTGCCTCAGCCCAACCTTGTTTGCCATAGCAATTAACGATGTGCTTGTTGAACTTGGTGCTTCGGCGAACATTGTCTGCTATGCGGACGATGTGGCAGTCTGGTTTGTGGGGACAGATTTGGCCCTTATGACAGATTGTGCTCAACGAGCACTAGACCGCATTGGTGCTCTTCTCAGTGATCGTGGTCTTCTGTTGGCGCCTGCGAAGACGGAGGTTGTTATTTTCTCTCGGTCGAGTTCTGTCCAGTACCCAAGGGTTGTTGTACGAGTGGGTGATCAAGTGATTGAGCCTAAAAAGAAGGTCAAGTATCTAGGGGTTGCATTGGACTCAATGCTAGAATGGAACGAGCATGTTGGAGCTCTGCGAACCAAGATCCTGGCGCGTTCATCTGTAATTAAAGCTTTGGCAGTGGGCAATGAGGTGCAGAGAGGGACACTCCTAGCAGTGTACAGGACGTTCGTCCGCTCACTAGTGGATTACCACTTGCCTTTCTTGTGTGGAGTTCAGCGCCATCTGCGTGTTCTGCAAGTTGCAGTAAATGTATGTCTTAGAGTAGTGTCTGGCTGCCTCAGTTCTACGCCTGTTCAAGCCATGTGGGTCGAGTGTTGTGAGCCGCCCCTGGCTATTCGTGCGCAGGAACTATTGGTGATGCTGTGCCTTCGGAATATGGGTAGAGGTGTGCGCGACCCGGTTGGGAAGATCCTGGCTGACTACTGTTGTCTTAGTGATAAGGCGTGCGGTGTGTTGGGAGAGGGGGGTAAAGGGATTAGCCTCCTCCGGCAAGTAACTGGCAGCTCTATTCCTGTAGGGTGTGTGGTGCCATACAGCCCGTGGTCGTGGTGTCCGGATTTAGATATGATTACAGACAGCCCGCTGGAAGGCTGTGATGTATTCTGTGACGCATCCTTTGTGCTGTCAAGGTGTGAGGGGGGCATCGGTGTGGTCGTCCCGTCGCTGAAGGTATCGCTCCGGCGGAAAGTTGCGGCTGTTTCCTCCAGCACCGAGTGTGAAATGTTAGCGGTCTCGGTAGCACTTGATGTGGCGTTGGACCTTGACCTACCGTCCTTCTCCGTGATCACTGATTCGCTATCGTGTTTCTCGCACCTCCGGCGTTGTTGGCGGCATCTTGATGTTGCTGACCCGCTGGTGTACACGATAGCGTGGAAATTCTGGATGGCTACGCGTTCCAGTGTAGTTGCATTCCGATGGGTAAAGGGTCATAGTGGAGTTTGGGGTAACGAGCAAGCGGATGGGTTAGCTCGGGACGCGTTGTCTACGGACTGCACGGAAATAAGTCCAGTGCTTTCTGCCAAGATGCGCAAGCCGCTTGTCCGGCGTTGGGCTTTGAGAATGTGGCAAGTTGACTGGGATTCGTTGCCGGTGTGCAGGCGGTTTCATGAGGTGAACCCGGAGTGTTGTGTCAAATCCAATGTGGAGAGGTTTGGGTATGGTGATGCGAGAACGCTCTCAAGATTACGGATTGGCCACTCGCTCCTGCGTGCCCATGTGCATCATTTTGGGTGGGTCAGTTCTCCAGTCTGTCGGTTCTGTCTTGTTGAGGAGACACCGGAACATGTCCTGCTCCTGTGTCCACAGTATGCACAGTGGCGTGTGTTGTTGGATCCCTGGACTCGCGAGCTTCCGCTGTTGCATGACTTGCTTTCGCAGTCCATGGGTCACAATCCAGTAGCGAAGTTGCGGGCAGTTGCGAGATTCTGCAGGCGTATAGGGATAGAGATTTGATGGGGGTGCTCCTGATCTAGGTCTAGCGAATGGTAGTGTGCTCTAGTGCGTTGGTGCGTGTGGTCCGCACTTGGTTGTAGTGGAGGTAGTTGTTGGGCTATTTTGTCTTGTGCAGATCTTGTGTGTAGTATTTTGTGTTGGGGCGTACAGCATTTAGCTACGGCCTCAAATAAAATAGTGATCGAAGCAATTCAACTCAGCTGTGAAAGCCTGCATTTTTAGAAATAAATACGACATTTTATCTATTCTAGCTGCCAATTTCGAGAACAACGTAGCTTAGTTTGGTTCAAATCTATATGCGTTTAGCTGAAACACGGATTCTTTCACGATAATTTAATCAGAGCCGTGGCCCTTAGCCGTACGCCCTATCTATCATGATATATACAAAACACTTTTACAAACTCCTCCTTACACCACAGCGGTGGCACACCTCCCGTCGCACTGTCTTCCCAACTCACCATCCGTCGCACTCTTGTCTCCACCTTGATGAACACGAAGCGCCCGCCCACCTTCTCTTTACCATTTAGGGAAAGTTCCAGTGGGCGATAAAGCACACCCACCACCGCACTTGTCTCCTTCCCTGCTCCACTCCATTCAACAATCAACTTCTTTCGGTCACAAAATTTATTTGAGGCCCTAGCCTAACGCCGTACGCCCCAATACAAAAATACTACAGGAATACACAAACACCCACCTCACAATAACAACACCCTTGTACAACATGTGCATACACCCATAAGACACAAATGCACTAGACCCCAGTACAATCACAGCACCGACACCACAGCACCAAACCGTAGCACACCCCCGCCATCTCTTCCCCATCTAGAGAAAGTTCCAGCGGGTCAAACGGGTCATCCCGCACCACACGAATACCACTTCTTTGACACCGTGGAACCAACGCACCGAGACGCCGCTCCTATGGAGAGGTCAGGTGGGCGACATCTTCATCTTCCTCTTCATCTTGCACACTTTCTCCGGCACTACCAGCCCATTAGATGCAGACCAGGAGCTCTCTAACCTAACACTACACCTCAATTCTTGCGACCCTGCAAAACCTTGCAATCGCTCTCAGCTTCACCACCGGGTTCTTGCCACGTACATGCGAAAGCAAGTAACGCAACAACGGAAGCTCACGTATCCAGGAAGCCAATTCCACTCTCCACCGCACATACTGCGCACAAAAAAGCAGTATGTGGTCTGGGGTCTCATCTACCTGACACGTCAGACAGATGGGCGAGATAACCCAGCCAAAGTGATGTGCATGCGTACGCAGCAGCGAGTGGCCAGTGCACAGCCTGGAGATCGTTTTCGCATCCCTGTACTCCAACCGTTCAACATTACCCCGCACACAGCATACCGGGTGCACCTCATGAAATTGCCTGCACACTGGTGTTGCCGCCCAATCCGCCTGCCACTTACCAAGCACCCACCTCCGTACCAGTGGCCTCCGAATCCTGGGAGAGATCACAGGACTCACCTCAGGGCAATCACTATTTACTGCCTCACGGGCCAACCCATCAACATGCTCATTCCCTGGGTTGCCGCAGTGACCCTTCGTCCAACGGAACACCTGCTAGTGTGTGAGGTCACCCAAAATTTCCAGGAAATCGTGTAAACTAGTGGGTCAGTGACATCTAGATGTTCCCAGCACCGTCGAAGAAGCCTGTAGCTCGACAGTGAATCAGTATTAATGGAGAAAGACGGTAACTCGAGATCCTGGGCCACATCCAACGCTACCGAAATGGCCAACATCTCACACAGTACACTGGAGGTGACCGTAGAAACTCGCCGCTGAACCGCCATCTTCAAAGACGGAACTACAACTCCAATGCCTCCAACACCCTCGCGGGTATAAACGAGGCATCACAGAAGACATGGCAATCAACATAGGATGGCTCGAAAACCTGTTGTAAAGCCGGGCACCACACTCACGGGCTGTGCGGTGATGCAAACGCCACTGGGACAGGGCTGGTTGAAACCTGCTGGAGAAAGGTCATCCCTGCACCACCCTCACCAAGTACACTGCGTACCCTATCGTTGAGGCCGCTATAGTCCATCAGTATTTTCCCAACAGGATCACTCTTTCCCCTGCTCAGGTTACGTAGACAAAGAACAACAAGGAGCTCACTCGCACGGTACTCAAGTGGTGGCTCGCAGCACTCCACTCCCAGTGCCTGGACCGGCGTAGAGTGCAGACAGCCAAAAACTACACGGAGGCACAAATTCACTACAACTTGCAACGTCTTAACATGACGTCGCACATCACACAGGAAAGGTAAGTGGTAATCCACCATGGAGCGAATAAATGTCCTGTACGTCGCCAGGAGGGCTCCCCTCCGCCCCTCATAGCCTACCACCAGAGCCTTTAGAATCGACAATCGCGACAAAATCTTAAGCCGGAGAGCGCTGACATGCTCACCCCAGTCCAGGGTCGAATCCAGAAGCACCCTCAAATACTTCATTGTCTTGCTTGGCGTGACAACCTGGTCACCAACTTTAAGTTGGATAGCTTGTTGCTGCACGTCACACGAGCGCGAAAAGATAACTACCTCTGTTTTCGCTGGCGCCAGAAGAAGACCCCCGGTCTCGTAGTAGACATCCAACCATGTTCAGTGCACTCTGCGTACAAGTAGCCATATAAGCCAAATCCTTCCCGACGAACGAGACCGCCACATCGTCTGCATAACAGATAATGTTGGCTGTTGCGTAAGTTCAACCAGTACATCATTGATCGCTATTGCGAACAAAGTCGGGCTAAGGCAACTTCCTTGCGGAACACCCCTGCCGGTAGTTGCTTCTGCTGACCAATACCCATCTACCCGGGTTGCAAACCGGCGCTCACCAAAAAGGGCTACAATAGATACAACCAACTTTGAGCTAACACCCATCTTATGCAATGATGCTTCCACCCAGGCAATCGACACAGTGTCATAAACTGTCAATTCAATTTATTTATTGAGGGTTGTGTCCCTGAGCCATGCACCGTATACTACGACTAATTACAAATTATTCCCAATGCAAACACAATTTGACAAATCAATACACAATTAATCGGTTCAAGTTCATAAACTGTCATTTTGCCCTTCCACAATCAACTTTTTAGCAAAGACATAACACGTGCACGAAGAATGGAGCTGGAGTTTGCTGAGTGGCATTGTTCCCTAATTACAATGGTTAAAACAATGTAAAACAATCAAAATTTTCGTTCAGGGGCCCATAACTCCGTAGTGGATCAACCAATCGAAAAAGTGGTCTCTCTGAGGATGAAGCCCAGGGAAATTTCTGCTAAGATCATGTTTCAGATTTTAGGTAGGTGCAGTAGTTTTTTTCTGAAACCGTGTCACACAAGAACAAGAACAACAGCAACAACAAGTGAACAGTTTTAAAATTTAGGTGTGGCTCCCTACTTTTACTCTTGCACGGAATTGCATAAAAGTTGGTATAAAGTTGAGAAAAGTTGCCATGTACTATCTGGCCAAGTTTGGTCGAAATAAATTGAATAGACACGGAGAGGTTAATAGTTTTAGTTTTGCTGGAGAGAGGACTTCAATCATATATATATAAGGAAAAAAAATAAGCAATAAGCAAAAAAATCCCTCTTAGCTAAAAATACCGGCAAGCATCACATATAGAAAAATGTTGTACATATAAAACGTTAAAGGCAGAATACACGATGTAATATAATGCATGGATCACCAGGGTCCAGCATTTCTTTGTAACATCTCCAATAAAAATGAAATATGGGGTGAGTTTATAAGAGAACTTAGGGGGCCGTTTGCGTGAGAGTTTGATTGACCGTGATGTATCGGTTCAAGTTCACCCCGTTTTTTATTTTTTTACCCGAGCGTCGTAGGTCAATAATATAAGTTTAAAAGATGTATGTTGGGAATTATTAAACAAAACCATTCCAAAAGAAAGAAAAAAAAAACGAAAATCGGTTGATAGAAACATCACAGGCAAAAGAAAACAGGTAAAAAATAATTAAATATATATACACATATTATATTTATATTTATGTACATAATATATACATACATAATAATATAAAGGGAACTTGTCAGGCAGGGGCACGTCTGAAGCATAACTGTCAATTTGCTTCACTGCCTTGCACGTTAAGCTTTTTACGAGTTTAACGTGCTAAACATTTACATCTATTTACCGATTTTTATACTGTAATTTGGGTTGGTATTGTTTAACCCTTTCGTACTGACGTCCTTGAAAAAGAACATAAAGTGTTCGGGCCGAAAAAGTAAGTTCCCATGCGCGACGCAAGCTTTGTGAGAGGGCCCCTAGGACCCCGAGCAAAGCGCGCTGCAACAGCCCAGTGGTCAGCGTACTCGTCTCCAACACAATTAGAGGATGCCGGCTCGAACCCCGCGACCGACAAAAAAATAATTCAGCAGTGAAAGGGTTAATCATTGTCTACATATTTTAAATTTATACCATTCAGGTGAAAAGTTAAAAACGTGGTGACCTTGAACAAACATATCAAAGTAAACTTAAATCCAATGTAGAAACAGCCCTCTAACCCTCTCCTCAATAGCAGCTCATCCTGGCTTCATATCGATTCATTAATGCTATGTGGCAACGGTGGAACTTGTCCAATCATTCTGGTATACACCCTGTCATTATTATGCTTTAATGCACGGTGGTGATGGCACGCCAACACAGCCCAATGCTAAAAGTGTAGCGGTTATATACGGTTAATCTGAAAACCCACACACGTGATCGTGGGTTAATTTTGATAACCCACACTTTTTTGATAACCCACACTTTTTCGCGCTCTACACAACCCCCGCTCCAGCCGGGGTGACATGTGACATATAATGACCGACTTTGATAAACTACCGTACACAACACAAATTCAACCAGCAAACCCCATTGCAACCAACATAAATAGGCACATTTGCAACCTGCGACATTTATCGGACTAACACGAAAAAAAAAGAAAAAAACGTCGAGTAGGCTACTATGCTACGTCTCAACCCACGGAGGACTGGTCCGACCCGGACCCGGCAACCTTTCGTTCCGACGGTACGAAAACTACGCTACTGACACTTCCTAAACACACCTACAAACCTACGATACTCGAGCGAATAGCGCACTTTATACGCTATATCTTATTTAAACTAATAAAGTAGAAAAAATACGGTTTTACCTTAAACACAAACGTCGATGACTGGGACTGGATATAGGGACGTCCTCGTGTACGTGAGACTTTCGCAGACAGGAAGTTTAAACCGGAAATTTGAGTTCAGGAATTTACGTCATGATTCACAAATAAAATTTTCAAATAATTTTTTTTTTAAATCTCAAATAACTAGATATGTTGGCTCGACGTCACACCTTAGCATTAAAATACATATCCGTGAGTCCTAGTCGATTTAACGGTTATAATTGCTCTTGAGCTCGAACGGCTATAGTCCACTATCTCGGGGCTGGAGGGAACAAACTCGTGGGATTCGCCCACTCGTGTTTCCCTCTACCCCCTCGATAGTGGACTAGCCGTTTCTCGCTCGCGAGCAATTATAACCGTTAAATCGACTAGGACTCCCGGATATCTCTTACTTAATGCACGGTGGTGACGTCACGCTAACACATCCCCATCCTTTAAGTGTAATCGTTATATATGGTTAATCTAAAAACCCACACACGTTACCGTGGGTTAATTTTGATAACCCACACTTTTATGGGATCTACATAACCCCCTAATCTACCACATGACATAATGACCGACTTTCCATAACTACACAACATAAATTCAGCCAACACATCAAAACAAACCATCGTAAGCAGGGACATTTGCGACATAACAAGTTTCATTTTCCATGGTACCAACACAGGAAAAAAATGTCGCAAGCTAAGCCTAACCCGGCAACTTTTTGTCTCGACGGTACGTAAGCAAGGCTACTGACCCTTTGAAATACACCTAAAAACCTACGAGACTAAAGCGAATAGCACATTTTATACTTAATCTTATTTAAACTATTAAAGTCGAAAAAAAATACGGTTTTACCTTAAACTCAAAAGTCGGGAGTCTGTGACTGGGTAACGGGATTTCCTTCCCTTACTATGACTTCCGTGGACAGGAAGTTTCTAATCCCGGAAGTTTCCATTCTGGAATTTACATATCAATCGTATGTAAACATTCTTAAATTCATTGTGATTCACGAATAAAATTACAAATAAATTTGTTTTTAACTCAAATAAGTCGATAAGTTAGCTTGACGTCTCACCTTAGCATTAAAACACACAGCCGTGAAAATAGGTGGTTATCCTGAAATAATTAATCGTTTGCTCGAAACGGGACAGACGAAACGTTTCGAGGGTGCCGAAATCACAGTTGCGCTGGTGCGCTTGTGAAATTTCGTCACCCCCTCAACGCTTGGACTGTCCGTTTCTCGCATACGATCAATTATTTCAGGATAACCGCCTCTTCTTCACGGATATCTATTACTTAAACCCAGTAATAATTTTAGGTTTCGAGCAATAAGTTCCCAATAATGGGAATGCAACATCAAAATGATTACAGAGCAATGTTGTGAGCTAATCCACGAATAAACTCAATGGTTGTTCGAGTATGCTTGTTGCCTACTATGTTTGCTATACGTTTATCACGCCCTATGTACCACTTCCTAATGGCGGAAGACAGCCGACTTAGGATTACACCTTCTTTTCTGCTTTACACGCATTTGATTTTTTCGCAAGTGGTTGATTGTGGTGCACAGACCCACATGATTTCGACCAAACAGGATTAAAGGCGCCTATTCACCGAATGTCATGCTGCAGCCATCTAGCGCCGTCTACCATTATTTAGTTCTATGGAGCACTTGATTTCAACAAGCGAAGGAGTGCGCAAAGAAATTTTTTTTACACAACAAAGAAGCCACATGCCTCCTTAATTATTAAATGTAAAGTTGGTGCGTCCACGTGTACCAGGGAGCAAGCGGTCAAGGCTGACGATATCACTGTCACTAGATGGCGCCTATCCAGCGGTTCAAAAATCAGTTTCAAAACTCAGTCGATAGCTGAAAAAAGGCACCCGTGATGTCGTTACTCTTAACTTTGCCACTTGCTCCCTGGTGCACGTGGGTGCCCCAACTTCACAAGTGCACTCAATAATTTATTTATGTGTTCCTTCGCTTGCTGAAAGTAAGGGTTAGACAGAACTATAGCTTATTCCACATTATGGTTGCAGGAAACTGGACTGTATGACACCTCTTTTCCTTCCACTATGAGTGCAATGTCAATATCCCATTCGTAAACTCTAACAGTAACTGTGTAGAGTCTACATGTGTGTTATCCACATGTTTTTGCTCTCATGGTGCAAGAAAACGTGGCGTCACACAGTCATTTTCATGCAAACATAATGTGGAACAGACTATAGATAGAGGTAAATGGTTATAGATGCCGTACCTGTCATTGGATGGTAATCTCCCTTTAAGTCACAGGTGGCAAGCCTTCACAAGATTTTGTCAGGGTTCAGACAATTTTTAAATTCTCAATTTCCCTGACATTTGCAGGTTTTCCAGATGCATCCAATGACAATTTTCAGGTGTTGAACGATAATGATCCCAACATCCCAGAAAATGAGCTGTTTACAGACTAGTCCAGATGGAACTAAATGCATTTTCATCGCAGATATTGGCACTAGCCTAAGATTTGGTTTATTGAAGTTACATTGAAAATACTTGAATGTATTAAAGCACACGGTTTATTGAAGTTACATTGAAAATACTTGAATGTATTAAAGCACACATTAAATTATTTGCTACTGGCCTAGGATTTTGTTTCGATTTTCTAATTCAATGGAACTTACAGATCTGACACAAAGGCATTTATTTAAATTTCCCTGTCTTTTCCCTGATTTTCAAAAAAATTCTAGTTTTCCCTGAAAAATCTCTGTGACTTTTTGCCTCCATTTTCGTTTTCCCTGAGATCTCCAGGTTCTCCAGGTTTTCCAGGTTTTGTCTGAACCCTTTTGTGTCCTGAGTCCCAAGTCCACTTGCTCACTTACTTACTGACCACCCCCAGCAAGGTTACTGTGATGACGTCATTTGTGAAATCTGCCAAGCCCAAGATCCACATGACGTCAAATTGTAATGATCCATTGTCACACCAAAATTAATATTCATTGTTAGTTAGATGATGCTATTTAATCAATTGTTGTAACAATATATAGCTGTGAATTGTCTGTACTTAATATTTGACGTCAATTGTAACGGCTTAACTCGCTTGGTCTTCTGCCGGATGCTCCCAACAATTAGGTATGAACCTTGAATTCATTCCGCCACTAACTCTCCAACACCCCTCATCTAAAGGTAATTTTGGCTATTTTAATTAGAAATTTTCTCTTTTTGTCCCGTTACCCAAAATTTAAACTCAACCCAGACCAGTCCTGTTGTTAGTGTTTCACTGCAACCCCGCAATACAATGATTTGGCTATATAACTGCACCAAAGCCCAAAATTCGCCATCATTTTAGCTAACCCTGATCAAGCCTAACATTTGTGGCATTCTATTTTAGGCCCCAAGCTAAGGAATGAGTCGCCCCCATCAAGCAGGCGAGCCAGAGCTTAACATCGCTCAATTTGTTTATTAAAACACCAACAAAACTGAACCATGACTTTCGGTATTATTTCACCAGTTTGGATTCTGATTTAGAATAACCCCAACTTTTAACTTGACCCAACGTTTTATGTCCACCTTGTCCCTCAACTGTGGATAGATTTGGACGAGCAGTAGAACGAACTGATAATCCCCACAACCTTCCCGTTCTCGTATTATCAAGTCTTATTCTTCCATGATTGAGAAGTTTCAGCACTTTTAGCAGATAAGATTGAGTGACAGCGAGTAAGATTGATTTAATTGTGCACGATACTGGCTGTCACTCAATCTTATTTTTCCATGCACATTGAGTTCTCTTCAAAACCACTTTACAACTTGCGACACATTTTTAGGCATTTCGGGCTTGAGAGCATCAAATGCGTCCATAATTTCATCAGGAGGAAGAAAGACCAAGGCTACAAGATGTCTTAAGCGTGAGGCTCCAGTGCTCCTCCGAACCGTAAGCCGTTGCTAAACCATATTCTAGAATTTTTCGCCAGACACTTTGTCCAAGATGAACAGGCAACCCTTGCTTGCTGCATCTGGGAATTCCCATTCGAAGCATTGACGGAAGCTTTTTCAAAGTCGGTCAATATGATTGGCGGAGATAGTTCATATATATATATATATATACTCACGCGTCTGAGGGAATGCAGATAAGACTTGTACAAAGGCGGCTGTAGCATCCTTCTGACTTTGCCCTAATGAGTAGTAAGTCAGAAGGATGCTTGCGTTAGGTTTTGCGTTAGTGCCCAACCAAACTTAAGCATTCGAGTAAAGTTAGGGACTACTTTAAAACTTCAGTCCTTCATCCAAAATTCATCACCTTTCAAAGGTCTGGTATTCGATGCGCTGCCAAACAACAAAATTTGCTTTCTGTTGAAAACAAAATCGCCTGTATAAAAGAAATCTCATCCACATTACGCATTCTTGGTCGTTCAAAATTCTAACATACATAAATAGCAATTACATATAAAAATTATAATAATAAAACAGTGTGCTGCTGGAGCAACAGGTCTGGCAAGGAACCTGAAGAATCTCTGACTGCCAGCCTAAATACAGAAAGGGCAGCTCTTAAGGAGCCAAAGGCAAAAAGATGTGGTGCAAGGTACAGAAATTTAAAAGAAACTTAAAAGAAAAAGATTCAACACAAGCATGGCCAAAAAGAGGTGGTGGAAGGGAAAAAGGGGAAAGGTCTCGCCTGCCTTACCAACTTGGTTAGACCTGCCAGGGACACGAAGGTCCGGTCCCCGTTAGCATCGCCAGACGAGGGAAAAGGAAAGGGAAAGGAGAATGGATAATTGTCACCACACAAAAAGTTTAATGTAGAAAGAAAACGAGCCAAAAGAGTTCAAAATGTAAATAAAAAGGTAAAATAGATAAAAAAAAAACTAATTCAACTACAATAGGTCGGGAACGTGGTAAGACGCTGCGCCAAAGTGGAAACCAAAAGGGAAACTGTTGGGTGATCAGTAGGAACGTTTGAGAAACTTTGCCAAGGGCATGGTGTTCAAAATACGCTTAAAAGCAGCCTGGGTAGTTGCAGAGACCGCCTCCTCGGTCAGGGAGTTTCATGGCTCAATCACTCGCAGTGCAAAGAAGTTCATTAGACACTCCGTGTGGGATTGCTGACTAGGAAGCTTTAATGAGTGGCCTCTAGTCCTATCTGTTGCTGAACGTTCGAAGAAGATGACGTCAATCGGTAAGAGTCCCTTGACGATTTTAAAGACCAGGATGAGGTCCGCCTTGAGACAACGGAGTTCCAAGGGTCGCAAACCAGACCTCCGGAGGCATTCGCCTGGTTCAAGATCTCCGAATCCCGGGAACCTGCACGTGTGAATGAGCGCTGTGCCGCCTCCAAGCAATCCACGTCCTTTAGGAGATGTGGTGACCAGACCAGACTAGCATACTCCAGAAGTTGGTGAACGAATACCACAAATGACCTGACAAGGGTAACCGAATTTGCTGCTTTGAAGCAGCGTTTCACAACAGCAAGTCTTCGATATGCCGTCGATGCGACTTTCACACAGTGTAAGGACACTTTAAGGTTGGGGTGTCAATCAAACACCAAGGTCCTTTACGGGGTCCACTGACTTCAATAGTCTGGTCGCAAGGGCGTACTGGAAGGATGGGTTCGAATCGCCTATATGTAGGACACCACATTTATCAAGTGTGAGAGGCAATTGCCAAACAATGGACCAATGGTGGACATACTGGATGTCAACCATAAGTGCAGGGCCATCCTGGATACTAGTAACATTTGGTACTGGATTTCAAATCATCTGCGAATTTAAAGCAAGGTTGGGACTCCGCGCCGGGTGGGGTCAAATCATTCAGGAAAGTATAAAACAGTAATGAGCCCAGCACGAAACCCTGCGGTACACCACTTGATACTGATAGTTCCGTAGAAGCCACGGAATCCACGAAAACTCGTTGTTTACGATTCGCGATGAAATCACCCAGCCAACCCAGCAACTTTCCACCGTTGTGTCTTCATCCTAAAAAAAAAAAAGTATTCTGCCAAAGGGCGTAACTTATGAATTATTTTTTTGCTTTTAAATAAATTTCTTGGAGCCTAATGTCATCGGAAGCAAACTTACGCTCGTATACTTGAACCGGCTCATTTCTGAGCCTTACACGACAGTCAGGTCAGTAAAAGTTAATAGAGTGGTTCTCAGGAATGCGCGCAGGGTTTTTTTTTCTTAGCACGTGAAATGTTTTCAAGCCAGAAAAAAAAAATGTCCGATCACGCATTGATTTCACCAAACATTTCATGGACCCGATGACCATATTAACGCGAGCTCCAATCATATGATCTCGAATCGAAATGAATCTAAGGGCCGTTCAAAGGTGAGTCACAGCTAAAAACTTGGCTCCACAAAAAGACTTTCATTCAATGCGCAACATTTGGATGAGCAGTAGCTCCGTTCCACTGCTTCGCGTCGTGCGTCGCGAAAAATTATGCACCGGGTATCAATGGTTATACAGGGTGGCGTTCTACATGAAAAACGTGGAAAACCGGAAAAATTCAGGGAATTTATCAAGTCTATCAAAGTCAGGGAATTTAATAATAATGTACTGAAAATAAAAGAATTTCAACATTTGCCAGAAAGTATTTTTCTTTAACTTCACTTTATTACAGTTAATACATTATGTTCTTTTTTGTTTCATGTCCGATAAAGCAAAAACTTCTTAGTTCTAAGCAATATTAGACGTTACGTATATGTTCGTTTCTAGGTTTGTTTACAATTAGGGACTGGCCATTATTTATGGATGGGGGAGGGCAGAGAAAATAAAAATGTCTCCACCAAATTTTCGATGCCTCCCCCCCCCCCCCGAGGCCCTGAAAAAATTTTGACCCCCCCCACTCAAGGTCCAAAAATAATGTGAACACCCCTCCCCCCCGAAATAAAAATGGGCTTTTCGTACACCCATTGAGACTATCTGCGGATGATTCCTTTAGCCAATATTAGTGCTGTAGCCACACCAACAGTTACCATTAGTTAAAAGAAAACGTGTCTCGTTTTTAACAAAAAGATACTTTGGGTTGAAAATGTTCTCTAAAATGTACCTTACACCCATCTCTTGTCCAGATTCGTACAATAAATATGATCAATACAGCGTTTATTTGTATGTCTACATCCGTAACTTAGTCATCACCAGAACGATAGAAGAAGCCAGATGCCAAGGGTTTTCTACAAAGTTCTTTATAAAAACTATACTTGCAGTATTGGTACTAATAGCTTCAAAACTTTGAAAACACTCACATGACGTGGGGGTCTGGAGGGTCTTGGGGGGGGGGCGCCCCCCCCAGAAGCTGAGGCGTTTTTAGAAATTTTGACTGCTGCGTGAAAGTGCTATTTTTGAGGTGAAATTGGCTTTTTCTTCAAATTTGGTCAGTGTGTTTTTGATTACCCCTCTTGACGGGACCTGAAAAATGTATGTTTTATCCCTTGAGAGGGTCCAAAAATGCATGACCCCCCCCAATTTCCTCCGGTCCCCTCACAGGTGATAAATAATGACCGGTCCCTTATGGCATTCGTGCTCTTTACCAGTATCAGTTAGGGCAGTGGAATTTTTGATTTAGCAAAGTAATGCGATATGGTAAAGCAATATGAGTTAAATGCGAAAAAAAAATGTTCGTAGTCCACTGTAGTGTACACCCTTCGATCGACTAAAAAAAATCAGGGAAAAAATTCTTTTGGTCTGGAAAACTTGGAAAAATGAGAGAATTTCATCTTGCGTTTTTGAACGCCACCCTGTCATTTTTGCTCTATTTTACGCTCGTAAAATAGAGCTACGAATTCATTGAAATTGCACCTTTAAACACTAATTCCGCCCTCGACTGTTGCCTTTCAGGTGTTAGCGGGTCAGACGACAATAAACTGCCGTGCTTGGAGAAGAGTTGGGATAAAGTGAAATGGTGGAGAAGGAGGATGACCGCTCAAAAGGGCTCTTGCTGGAAGGGAATTAAGAGGGGAAAGAAAAGATTTCAAGAATACAATGAGTAGATTCTGGGAAGCAATTAATATGCTAATGAGGCCGCGTAAATCTGTTTAGAGGAGACACGAATTACGTCGCTAGGAGACGCCTCGATCATTACTGGCATTGGCCGGCCGCCGTTAAAATAAACTTAATAACGTGGAATCAAAACCTCGTGCTAGCGTAAACTGACACAAAGTACAGGAAAGTGCAGGAAACTACCGATGGAAAGCCAATACGTAAGCAGGGGCGGCTCATTAGCAAAATATTGGGGACCTATGGGGGTGTGAAACTGAAAATTCCGACTAGAACCCTTTTTTTTCTATAAAGAAAGAAATCAGAAGGTAAAGGGTAAATGAAGCAAACAGTCTGCATTAAAGACTGGCCTTGTGAGGATACACAATACACTAGTCTGAGAAAGAAAGAAAAGACTACGGCCCCGACTGGGACTCAAACCCCGGACTATACCCGTTTACTAGCCGGGCGCTCTAATGACTGCGCTACCGGGGCGGGTACTGCCGGGCACTGTATGTTTTTGATCTTTAGGTCACCACTGAGAAAGATTGAACAGCTACTTAGCTCGGCTGGAGCCTGTAGCCAGTGCCCGCCCTGGTAGCGTAGTGGTTAGAGCACCCGGCTAGTAAACGGAATGTCCTGGGTTCGAGTCCCAGTCGGGGCAGTTGTCTTTTATTTATTTCTCAGACTAGTGTATTGTGCATCCTCACAAGGCCAGTCTTTAATGCAGACTGCTTGCTTCATTTACCTTTTTTTTTCCGTTTTACGACTGAACTTCATTTTTCGAACTTAGTCCCCTTTATTATTCGTGAGGGGGAAAGGTGACAACACCCATCACCCCGTTAGTTATTTCCTGGAAAGTCATAATGAAATTCCATGCCTGGAAAAGTGCTTGGAAATCTTGAAAAGTGATTATGTATCATCAGAAGGGTGGTGAACGGGAAGTGGGAAGACGTGACTGAAAAAAAAAACACTGAAAAAAAAATCGCCTAGAAAGTAGTCGAGTGTGTAGCCGTGCATTATTCTTCGTTTGTTTGGGCATGAAAAGTTTTGAAACTTGGAGACTCTGGCTTCAATTGTATTTACGTATATAATGATTGAATATACAGCAGTAAGGTTTCACTTCACGTGTACTAAACAGTACAGCAACTTTGCAGTATCTGAAACATTACAGGAAAGTTTGTGTTCCTTTGCTGTTTTGACTTCGAATCAATTAAACCTTACTTTAATTATCGATCAAACGAGTTCGTCTTTGTTTTCTAATTCGTGCTACTTTGGCGTATACCACGCAGTTCAGATTAGCTTGTTTTAATGTTTTGTATCTTTATCAATTACGGTTTGCACGCTCCAGTCAAACCAAAAACCACAAGCGGTAAAGAACTCCGCTAAGTTACAAATGCTTTGGCCGTTGCAAGTGACGATATCAAAACACAAAGCTATTTTACCAAGTTCAATGAAAAGTTAAATAGCCGAACAAAACTTGGCGAATTTTCTTTGTTTTCTTTGTTTTTTTTTCGTATTTTTTCCAATTGTTAGCTTTTTAGTGTTGAAGTTTTAGAAATAATGAATGGCGAAACAAGTTAATGTTTAATGTTGGTTCTCTGCTGTCGAATTAGACATCGCGGTGATTTTCACGATCGGTTTTGTCGGTTTGTTTGATACGACTGGGTGAGAAAAAGGAGGGTAGGGGATGTTACAGCTGTTGCTTTGAAAAGGAGGCGACTGATTGTTAAAAAAATTTTTCGTGGCAGCTCGTTGTGAAAGGTAAAGCTGATGCGGCCTTAACTTTAAGAGTTTTTGCAAGAACCAAACTTCAGTAGGAATTCTTTAATTGATTCCATACGGCCTGAGCAAAAAAAAAAAAAGATATCCTTAGTGCAACGGCCCAATTGCTATCGCCTTCGGCTTCACAGCTCCATTTATGTTCAGCACGATTGCGTAGCATAAATCAACCCTATCTACCTTTCCTGTTTGATTAGATATCAATAATATTCTCGTTTCGTGGCCTATAATACCATTTCGGCAAACGTTGGTTTTAGTGTATACGATAATTGCATTCGGTTCGGAAAAGGAAGCTAATTATGACAAGAGCATGGCCGTGGAATACATAATAGCCTGCAAACTACCAGTCGTGCCTTGAATAATAATATTGGCGGGTGCAATTGACATGAATTCGAGCACGAAATTGTAAAAGGATATTGCGCATTGATACAAACTGTAACGAGCATTGATTGGTCGGGGGCCTTAGGATATTGCTAAATGTGAGAGATCGTGAAATAGCTGAAGTTAGCAGCAGTGCGATTGATTGATGATGCGCAATCCCAGGAACTCGTCAGCTAATTGTGCGAGAAAAATACAATAACAACAACGAAACCAACTGTTACGACTTCGTGTGTTCGCTACACTAACGATAAAATTGATTGAATCTGAAGCAATACCACGAAGTTATGGGCGTGTGGCATTTCGAGATGACGGATATTTTGACGCTTGGTTGTCAACCAAAGTATATATAAAAATGGTGGATAGTTGGCCTTTACGGCCGGCTTTGTGTTTGTGAGAACACAATACACAATAAAAACCAGTAAGTAATAATTACACCAAATGCCAACTGTCGGCCCCTTTAACTGCATGTCTGATCTTTTTATTGTGTTCATCTTTATTTCAAAAGACTGAAGGTCAATACTGGAGATTTAAACTTGTATGAGAAAATAACAGGTATTTTTGAACAGTCTAAATACAATACAAAGGCGTTTAGCTTCCATCACATGATGACCGGCGTGACGTCATTTCATCGCACGCGAATCGAACGCAAGATGGCGGCTGCTGCCAAATCACCGATCCAACCAAATCCAGCTTTCCAAAGAGTAATGTTTTAGCGATTTTACCGAGGGGCCCGACAAACCCAGAAATATACGATGTTGGCAAATCCGAAATCACTGCATTAGATTTGCAGATTTACATTGATTTGCAGAGGTTTGTACGGATTTGCGCAAATTTGCAAGGATTTGCGCAGATTTGCAGGGAATTGCAAGATTTTTACGGATTGCAAGATTTCTATAGATTTCCAAGATTTGCACAGATTTTTAAGATTTGCAAGATTTGCACAGATTTGAACGGGTTTGCAAGATTTCGGTTGTATTTGTAGATTTCACGAAGATTTACAGATTTCATTTAGATTTGCTAAAATGCAGCGACTTGAATGGATTTGCAGATTTTACTGGATTTGTAAGCAGATTTGCAGTGATTTGCAGATTTTACTTGGATTTGCATATTTCAAGCAGACTGCAAACAGATTTGCAGATTTCGTGTTGATTTGTACTGATTTGCTATTATTTCCAGGATTTACAGAGATTTGAAGATTTGCAATGATTTGCAGAGTTCACTCGGATTTGCAGATTTCCCATAGATTGCAAATCCGAAAGCAGAGAGTGTACGAAGTTTCAGCCTTTGTCGGACCTCTCAGATTTTGCACTTTAATCGTCAGCTAAACGTCTTCTAAGGCCCGTATTCTGAATGCTGACTAAAACTCGAACTTGACTTGAAATGACGTCATACCTATTTAGTGCCATTCACCACCAGAACTTCTTTTGGATACATTTGGAAGAAATCGGGTGGTGAATGGCACTAAATAGGTGTGACGTCAATTCAAGTCAAGTTCGAGTTTTAGTCAGCGTTCCGAATACGGACCTAAATCTTGCATAAGTTGTATTTATGCTTGACGTAGCCTATTGTATAGGAAGAGGTACACTTACAAAGTACGGGCAGGAGCGAATAATTACATGTATACACATCCGTAGGAAGTGCGAGTGTGCGTGTTGTAACTATTGCTTCATATTTCATCGCTTGTCACAAGGTCATCTGGGAGAGAAATATGTCGGTTTCGTTTCTCAAATATACTGCCTAGTTGACTCAACGTCCCTAGAATCTTATTTTACCAGAGCAATGCAAAAAAGGCATCAGTTTTCCTCTAGGCGTCCTATTGGTGTTCGATAACCGCTACACTGAGGGCTCCCTTGAACTCGCTCCACCAAAGTACACCGATCCAACTATGTCAAAACAACGATATTCGAAGCACGCAGAGTAATTCTCTCGCCGGCCCGATTCTGCCTGCCTATAATGGGTCTGATTTCAGAATTTCCGGGTAGGATGAGCGGCTCCTTCAGCAACTATGGAAGCTATTTGCATGTCTTGGGCATTCTGTCGCTCCCTATCATCATCCGGTTATTGGAGCTTTCGTGCTTGGAAAACCTAGATATGCACCACTCTCAACTGATTTTCTTTGATTCTAAGACTTCAAATTGGTTTAAAATGCCCTTATTCGTCTTCAAAAGCTTTCATTTTCCTCGGATGATACAAGGCACCAAGAAATTAGTTAAAATAAAAAAACACACAGACACAAAGAAAGAAAACGTCACGTTTATTGGTTTGGGAGGACGACAATAGCAGTAAAACATCGAATTTGCTCAGCGCCGTTGGTCTTACTCTTTTCTTTTGGATTCATTTCATCTTTCGTAATAATAGCTTCGCTTCAAACTTATTCAATTTGGGACGAAGCTGGAATCTGCAGTGCAGAGAGCTAGCGACAGAACACAAAGAGAGAAAGCCTCCTAGCAGGCTCGTAGATCGAAGGAGGGGAGGGCTGAAATTTCCGAGAAGGGACAGTCAACGAACCGCTAGCGCAAGCACCCAGTGATGCCTAGAAATGTCACGGCCTAGCTGAGTATACTAGCGTTCGTTTTACTGCTTCGCACACTCTAAATCCATATTCCTTTATGCGCATCAGAAAGTCCTAACAGCAGGAGCATATGGTTGTAACGGCAACCATCAGTTTACGATATAGTATCCAGGGACGTACCAAACTCGAGGAAAAGGGGTGGAGGTGGGGGGGGGGGGGGAGGAAGGAGGGGTCACCGCCATGTTTTAAAAGGTCTCTTAGTTAAAGCAGAAAGGTCAACAAAATATGTGCAAAACAAGGATTCCCGCCTAGTTTCCGTCATTTGATTCATGAAAAGTGGGCATACCTGGAAAAACTGGACACTCAGTTAATGTGTATTGCGCGGTGTGTCTTGAGTCCTCCTGGTATTTTACGAGCGGCTATGTCTTCCTGGAGGGGGTGGCTTTATTCGACGGCCGCCATTGTTTTTGTAACTATTTTGGATATCAACAAGGCACTCTGCTACCAAAAACATACAATTGATTATTTCTATTCATTCTGGGGCGAACTTCAAGATAGGCTGCGGACACTCTAGTGTGTTTTATTCGAAAGTGTAGCCCTGTTTAGTCCATCACCCTCGTGATTTAAACAGTCCATCTGAGTTAATGTGGAAATGTCACTTAAACTTTCCAAAAACAAAATTTGTTAACAATTTACCCCAGTTTGCGCCATTTGAAGGGCAGGCACAACAACACTTTGGTAAACTAATTATTCAAGGTTAATTAAAGTTAATGTATTAATTTATAAAAAAAAAAAAATAATTTTTCAAAATGCAAGCAATTAATCTGCAATGAAAATATATTAAAAAGAAAACAGACTTTACTCACAATTAAGGAAACTTGTAGTGCTTAAAAACGACAGAGAAAAGCAGCCGAAATTTTCCTAACAATGTGCTGCCGGGAAGCCAGAAATAAAAACCAAATGGTATAAAATATTTCACTTTTACACGTCACTTCTGCATGAGGCTTACAAAGCTTCCCTGACAGTGGCGTAAATAACGGGGGGCACAGGGAGAGGGGGCACGGAGAAAGCGCCTTCCCAACAACGAGCCGAGGGGGGGGGGGGCATAAAAATCGTTTATTCGTTATTTCTTCAAAACGTTATTTTCCATATGGAGCCATGAATTAAGCAATGCAAGAAACCCACTCTCAAAGTTTTCAACGAGGTGACCATCCTCCAGTCTCAATGGTACACCTATTTTTTGAGTTGGAGGTTTGAGGCTGATACCAGCACGGCCTGCAGTGACGGCGCTAAGGGTGGGACAGGATGGGCCCTGAACGGCTCTCCCCCCAGAAAAAAATATATATTCCACGCCCCTCCAACCCCAACAGGTCATCACAGAAAACAAAACAATAAAAAAAAACTTGCAGGCTGAACTCAAAATCAAATGAATAAACTGAGCTTTTATATTTTTTATTTTAGTTTGTTTTTATTTATTTACCAATGAGTCCAATTATCCAAAAATAAATAAAAAGTTTCATGGCAACTTTGCAATTTAGCCCGATTTATTTATGGTGCGTATTTTACAAAATATGGGACAGCGTTGAAACTTACGTTACGTTCAGTTTGAAGTAAACGGAATAAAAGTGCCTAATGCGACTGCCTTGAATAATAAATTCTTGCCCCACTCCGTTTACAGATGTGTCACAACCTTCCTCCCCCCCCCCCCCTCAAACACCCAAACTTTCAGTCCTGACGTAGTCACTGACGGCCAGTGACGGTTGTGGTTGCGCTAATCGTAATGTTTGTACTACCTAGATTAGACTCATATGTATTCGTCTCCTGGTTTTATAATTTTATTGTTCTTTAAAACAGATGTTGGATTTACGTTTTCTGCAACAACGTCATCGACTTTTCTTATTGCTCTCAAACACCAAAACACACCAAAACATTCGCCAACTTAATCGCACCGAATAATACCGAAAGTAGCTATGTTCTAGTTTTCATTTAGCCTTCGAACTATTAAGCGGTGCGATTAACTTGGCGAGTGTTTTGGTGTGTTGATATCACTCCTTTGAAGAGCCGAACCATTCGGAATTTGGCGGCCCTTTTTACCAGTTTTGGTTTTTTATATGATATATTAAGAATTTAAAAATACTCTACTTCGTTCTTTCGTTTTTGTGATTTTGCATTGTTCATGTGTATATACATAAAAAATATTAACTTAATATAGGCTAGTCGAAAATATTTTTCTCTAAGGCTTGTTGGCTTATTAGTTGATGCACTTATATTGTTCTGATTTATTCCGTATTATTCTTTTATTTATAGATTTCCTTTTAAATATTTTGCCTTTTTTGTGTTATTTACTGTTGCCTCCTGTCTTGAAATGCCCAGCCTTGGGCGATTTGACAGTTAATAAAAGTTTATCTTCCTCAACATTCTTGTGATGTTACGATAATATCAGCAAATAAGTCAAGGTAAGCTTGTGAGAAATGTGTTACTAATATAGGCTATGGCAGGAAGTGGCGTGTGCAGGGTTGGGGAAAGGGGGGGGGGGGGCTGAAGACAACTCGACTGAAAAATATTTTTGTAATAAAAAACAAAAGAGTGGTTCGTGTCGACTTGTCCAAGAATAAGCCGAATATGGCGCGGCTACGAAGGATTCGTTGCAAAATCATGGCATTGTAGTTGAGCGACATGCCTTCTGTCGTTGCCTTCATTGCAGCCAATAGTACAAGACACAGTTTTTGTCATTGTTTTTACTCTGGTGTTGAAATTACCTGTAAAGGTTTTGGCGGTGGTTTGTTAACAGGATGTTACATTAAGTACAATTTAAGGGGACTTGAGGAAACCTACAATTCTTAATCCTCCTTGCAACCGCGTGCAGGTAAACCCAGATCTCGACCAACAGCTGCACCCAGCCAACTGCAGGGCCGTAGCTAGCCCCCTTGGCGCCCAAGGCGAACCTACTGAATGGCGCCCCCCTGCCTATGGCGCCCGCCTGTCTATTTCAAGAAAATATAAAAAAAAAAACTTTAATGAATGTTCCATTGAGGCTTGCCTAACTAAATACTAAAGAGACCTGTACTAGGAAATTGAATGGTTGAAGACAACGAACGTTAACAAACAACAACAACAACAACAAACTAGTGTGTTTTTTATCGAACAAACGTGATTTCATGATAATATTTTGACTACACAATTGATCAAAAAATGTCAATTAAGGCGACAAAGGGATGAGAGTAAATTATTTCGATATAACAAACTGAAAATAAATATTCAAAATAACTAATGCAACCGTAGTCAAATGGTTTTTATTTTTAAATTTTCGCTTTTTTCGGGTGCAAGCCTCCACTTAAGAAACAAGATGTCAATACAGTGAAGTATCTCTGAACTTTTTTTTATTTCAGTTTTCGGTTATCAGATTATTAGAGAAAAAACCGTTAAAAATATATATTTGTGCACCATCCACTAACACGGTTGCACGGTTGGCAGGAGTTCGGTGAGGCGCCCCCAGGAAGGCGGCGCCCTAGGCGGCCGCCTTGCTCGCCTTACCCTTCCTAACGGCCATGCCACCAAGAGCCGGTGGCAAACCAATGGGCTACCCCTTGTGCACGGGCCATTATGATGGCTTATTCCCTACCTGCGTTTCCGTTCAGAATCGTATAAATACAGCGAGTCTGGCAGCAGCGCCGCAACTAGAATTTTTGAAAAGGAGTGCAAGAAAAAAATGTAGGGCCCCAAAAGACTAAGCAATTTTCGGTGCCAATTGCGGCCTATTTTACAGGAGTTTTATGTACAAATTTGGGGCTTACAATTTAGAACTTTTGTGCCTCCAGAGCTCGGGTGCCTGGCACCCTTTGCACCCTCCTGAATTGTGCCAATGTCTGGCAGTAGATCTTCAGTTGGTGTTCAGTGGCGCAGCTACAGGGTGGCAAGGGTGGCAGAATGCCACCGCCCCCCCCCCCCAGCCTCAGGTGACCCCCAATGAAAATAATTATTTACATTTTTTTTAAAAAAGCTCTTTTGTAGTACATTATTTAATTTGATGTAAACTCTATTTTAAAAATGAATATCAAGCCTCCCCTCTTTCAAACATTAAAATAAAATATAGCGGCCGATAAAAAAAAAATGCACGAGCTGAAAATTTGTTAAGTCCAAACTTTTTTCCAAGTTTTTTTTTTTATCAAAAAAAGTGAAAATAGGGCCCCCTTGACTGGATTACGAAAAAGCGGGTCCTATATTCACTTTAACAAAAATAAATAAAATATTAGAAAGAAGTGTGGACTTTGAAATTTTTCAGCTCGTGCATTTTTATGGGGCTTCCTGTATATTAAGGAGGGGGGCCCCAAGGGCTAATTTGCCACCGGCTCCACCTAACGTAGCTACGCCAATGTTGGTGTTTGGGGTTCAACCTAACAAGTCGGACCCTCAAGACTACTAGGACCACCACGGCAAGTCCATGCTGCCGGTGCCTAATATGTAATACTCACTGCAAAGTCCCCTAGCTTTGCGGTAGAGACAGACTTAGAATTGAGCTGAAACTTGAATCTTGGTGTTTGTCTGTTTGCCACCGGCTCCACCTAACGTAGCTACGCCAATGTTGGTGTTTGGGGTCCAACCTAACAAGTCGGATCATCAAGACTACTAGGACCGCCACAGCCAGTCAATGCTGCCGGTGCGTAATATGTAATACTCACTGCAAAGTCCCCTAGCTTTGCGGTAGCAACAGACTTAGAATTGAGCTGAAACTCGAATCTTCGTGTTTTTCTTGCTGGGTGTTACGTGTTTTGGGCCATATGATCGAACCAGCGGGATCGAAAAATTATGGACGCCAATTTTTTTTTCTGCCGAGCAACCAAATGGGCATGAAATAAAAACGCCAACTTTCTTTTCTTAGAAAATAAAGTAAAACAGCGCAAATACTTGACTATGGGGAATAAAACCTGGAGTTTAGTAGATTGCAAAGCTAAATAGTGAAGGAGCACACTTTTTTTGCACGGTATAAGGCTAACTACAATAATAATAAATGTTTAAAACAACAAAATGATAAGTTTTCGGAGGGCAGAAATGCCATTTACCCCGGGCCAATGTTAAAAACGGAAGAAATGTTTAAAAAATATTTTCATGCTCCCAATTTTCCTCACCAATCCATTATGAGAGGACGGGGAGGGAGCAGAAATCTGGTCTCTTAAGGAAGCGCCTCAGGTCCACCTCCTCAAACCAATGGCAGAACAAATCTCACAAGGAGGTGATACCATTGCCTCCGGCAGAGAGTTCCAAGGCTCGATTACCCCCCTCACTGCAAAGAAGGATCATACGGATATCCAACCGGAAAGGGTTTAATCAGCTTAAAACAGTGGTCACGAGTACACGTGTTCGTTGACAAGTTAAAAAGTTGGATGTCAAGTAGAAGAAAACCTCGAACAATTTTAAAGGTCAGGATTAAAATCAGCATTTAAAAGGTCAGGGCTTACTGTGACCCTATTATTAGAAAGCTGTTGAATAAACCGATTTAATAACTTAGATCTGCCAACTTGAAAATCAGTGTTCGTCTTTAAAGTGAAGTAGGATTGGAGCTAACTGAGTCCCTACTGTTGTCAGGAGAAGTAACTTAGCTTTAGTTGGCTGAGTCCCAACTATTGTCAGGAGTCCACAGTTGTGTAGGAATATTTTTTTACGATACAAAATAGTGGAGGCTTGTACCAGAAATTGCAGACTACGACGTCGTTTTGTCTCAACTAGTATAAAGCCTTCAACAAGGATGCGCATGAACGAGAGTTCAATGCGATAGCAGTAGCAACACTGACACCGTATAGTTGACATTCAGGAAGATTTTGAAGAGTCTAAAAGGGACGATATGTTCAGATTTGGGTCAGAACATTAGGGTCACTACCTAGGCTTAAGATGACAAATAAAGGAGAGTCGCAGAATGGAGAACCAAACTTTGCGGATTTTAGAGATTGGACAGATTGTTTCCCATTACATTGCATGTGAAATTCCGGATCATATTGTGAACAGCTAGAAAACAGTGCTTTTTGCCGGCTAAACAGCCTGCACAGGGCTCAGAGAAGGCAAAAGCCATGAGTATAGCCACGCTTGACCCGACAGGATATAGAACTGGCAAGTATACTCGACCCAAAGCAGTGGTGGGAATGCAAATTCCGCCCACAGACCGCGAATGCATTAAAAGCTATCACTGAAAGGGAGACTGAATCACAGCCCACAAGGGAAAGAAAACCCTTTGAGGTTAAGTGTTGGGTCTGACAAGAGCAGGGACATAGGGCCAACCATTGTCACAAGAAGCCGAAAAACAAAGCAGAAGCTGGTTAAATCAAGTTTCAACCAAGAAGTACTGGAGTTGGCGAGCTAAGGCCGGACTTTGGAAAGGCATGCTAAAACATGTCTTTGTACCTTACCTTTGTACCAGGCCAGTTCCATGATCATTTCCACCACCTCTGCTCGTACCATGCACATGAGGGGCACAAAGTGGTTCAGGGTTTGGTTGGTGAATTTCCTTCATTTTTGGTCGCTGGAAATGTCCAAGGTGAAGTGTACACGAGAGCAATGATCAGGTAGCCTGGTTGTTATTCTACTAAACAGACACTTCTTATCCTTGAGAACACTGCTGATGGTGTAATGATAGGCAGAGAATTTTTGGGTCAAACACCCAAAAAGATGGCTGGCATGCAGACTCAGATGAACAAGAAACCATTCCTTCTGCAAAGGATGTTGGCCGACTCAAACTAACAACTCATGCAACCGGATGTGGAGATGGAATGTGAGCGATGTGCTAAGGATGATGCCCCGTTGAGGAGAAAATCCAACAGGTGAATTGTTTGACTACACATCAAGCACTGCTGAGAAGGGGTTTACAGACTCGGCTCTGTCATGCTGGATGTCTTTGACAGTCTTCAGGATGGCTAGCAAGTTGAATTCTTGAACTTAAAGGAAGAAATGTTGACATCCATTAAAGAAGGCAGTTCTAAACCAAATGGCAGATGCAATCTCTAGAATGTACGAGGATGAAAATCCCTTGCTCTTAGCAGATCGTAAGGTGGAACAAGCGAACGTAACCAAGAATCCCATTGAACCAAGTTTTTCCAGGTTCACTAATATCACTACCTTCAAAGGACGACCCTTTTTGGAAACTTGACGGCAGCTCTTATGCCAGTTTTGATCTTGGGTGGATATCAAAACTTTCATTGAACTGTTAATGTACAAAAAATTACACCGTCTTATCTTCATCTCAACCATTTTTTTTTCCTGGAAGATTTTTATGTCTACAAATTTTCTCATTAGTAGTTTTCACATTTCCCGTTACCCAGTTAGCCGTTACACCAACCAGGTTGTCATGGTTTGGTTTACTGTATGCCCATGCTTTACATGCTTGAGTTTCTTCAATCCCATTTTTGCACACAGTGGCTACACTGATTTTTGTTCGCATCGTTCACTCAATCAGCACATCCCCTTCCCCCTTCAGTTGCTTCTCCTGAACGTAATGTTAAGGTACGCAGTGTTAATTATGCAGTCATCTACACAATGAAGCTGGATTTTCTCACTCAATAAGCACATCCCCTTTCAGTTGTTTCATGTTTTCCTGCAGCTTTGCCTTACATTTCCCACAATTTACAAAGATTTAGCATTGGGATTTATCCTCGACATGGTAAGTTACGTTTTTAGTTGCTTATCGTTATTAGACACATTTAACTTAGGAGTGTTACAAGATCTTACACGTGTCTCTACCTTTTTTCTTTTCGGAATTTTATGTCTATAAATAATTAGACGTTACATCAGCCAAATTGAGATTTTTTCGTTTGCTTTCTACGTTCACATTTTGTCATGTAAATATGCCTGAACTTCACTGTTACTGAAACATCAGATCACAATATATTCTGTTTTTTTTTTCTGGTATTACATAAACCCAATTTGCTCGTGGATGTTCGTATTGTTGCATAATCATCATTTAAGGACGGGAAAGCCAAAGGCCCACAAGAAATAACTAAATACAGATGCAAACCTATTTACGTTGCCTTTTGGACTTATATGTCAGACTGCCTAAGCGGGGAATCGAACCCAGGACCTTTGAAATCAAAGGCTACCGCTGAGCCTACCGCTGAGCCAGACTGACACGGCCAAAAGGAAACGTCTATAGGCAGTATTTAACAAGTGCAAATACACGTGCAAATGCACGTGTTAAATGCTGTCTATGGACTTTTCCTTTTGGCCGTGTCAGTCTGGCTCAGCGGTAGAACCTTGGCCTTTGATTTCAAAGGTCCTGGGTTCGATTCCCCGCTCAGGCAGTCTGACATATAAGACCAAAAGGCAACGTAAATAGGTTTGCATCTGTATTTAGTTATCATCATTTAACATGCATCCCGTGTTACGCAATCCAGGGCAACGTAAATGACCGATTATGTTGTTCCCGGCTATAGTTCTGCTGTTAGTTCATCCAGGCTTTTACAATAAATATAAGAACCATGGTTGAGTGTCAAAGCCATTGCTACTTGACATTTTTGTTTGCAACATGGAAAAGAAACGAAATTTAAATTCCTTGGTTGCGAATTTCAAAATCCAAACATTTGTCCCAAACATTTGTCCTAACTGCTACAAGCCCCAAACCAACACAAGGACAATGTTCAGATCACCATGCATTCGTGAGTGAACGTTCAGCTGTGTAGAACTTCCAAATTTTTCGCTAGTCTTGAGCAATAAGTCTTCAGGATTTAACCTAGGACGATAAGCAGATTCATGATTTAAGGCGCAGCGGCCAAGCGTGATACTTCCGCTTTGAGATTATGGGCTAGCAGCCGCCATTATGATTGTCATGGAGAAACTCAGGGAGCTTGGATTATACGTAGCTTTGATAGGGTAGACCCACTTACTATTATGCTTTACCGCGAGAAACTGTGCGAGATTTGAGAGTTGCTTTGCCATACCACAAACGCGTCTGACGTCTTTGCTCCCATTTCACGCCATTTTACTGATTCTTGCATCTCATTGGTTTTTGATTTAGCAGATGAATCGACACAAACTTGGTCTAACAAACGAACGAGTACTCATCATCAAATGTAAGCCGGACTGCTCCAATTGTGTAAATTGTTTTAAAGTGCATTAACCTACCAGTACAATCGACAATGCGACTGAAAATATAGCAACGTTTGTTATCAGACGGAGAGCACCGCCTTAAGCGATCATCGTAAAGCATGCCATTGTTTTGGGGTTCCGACCCAACGACGTCAGCTACTCTCGTCTTGGGTAATCTATTAAAGAATTTGCCGTTTTGTTTTAATAATGTGTATTTTAACGTTCAGCAAAGATTGAACGATCAGACATTTCACAATTATTCATTAATTTCGTTAAAAACTACTCGCTAGTTGAAACAAACCTTTTTGTTGGTTTCGAAAAACCAAGCGTCGTCTGCTTCGAGGATTGATTTGGGAGTAAAAACGTCATCAACTGAATCCCGCTCGTGTATACTTTACCACGGGAAATAGCTGCGATCTAGCTCAGAAGCGTTCAACTAGTGGGTCCACCCTATCAAAGCTACGTTTAATCCTAACTCCCTGGAGAAACTCGTCCGACGAGTAAGGTAAAACATGCATAGCTGATTTTCCAATAGCTGTTCGATTTTATAAATGGATGTTTGCGTCGTTTTTACGATATACAGCGTTTTCACATTTGTAGCAACATGCCCAATATATGCATTGCCTTCGTCGCACAATTCCGCCAGAAATGATGAATTATGGGATGTGGATCTCACGAATCTCATTCAGGCGAGAGCAGAGGCGAGAATGGAGTACAACAGGCGCTACCAGATTTCTTTATTTTCAAAATTGTTGTTTTAATCTGTAATTGCTGTCCTGCTCTTTATAGGGGTGGTTACAATAAGTTTGTAAATGAAATAAATAAATTAATAGATTGAGAATTGACCTCTCGCCGATCGTAAACATGGTTTACCACATATCGTCCTAGATCTCATTGAGACGAGAACCGGAAATTGGCTGGCGCCATGATGGCGTTACTGACGTCGGTTAAGCGCCAGAAGGAATGCTGTTTGCAAAGGTTTGGAATGCAGCGTTTCTAGTACAGATGAGACCCCCTGATTTACCCTGGGGAAAACGTTACTTGTTATTAGCAGGAGCGGTAAGGTGTCTCCAACACAATGCTAAACTTTGTTCCACCATTCGTCTCCATGTGGCCAATTGTTGAACGAGTGACCGTTTTTACTTTTGGGGAAAACCTATGTTAAGAATTACGCTGTGTGTGCTTTTCACCGAATAAACATGCATGAAAAATCCCTTGTGCTGCGAATAGTCCAAACACGTATCAATTCCTCAAGCAGTAGCGTTTAAATCACTTTAACGCGAGGAACGCGCATTCTTTCTCAAGCCAAGGCCGTTGATACTCCCACGTTTTATGGACGTGTATGTATTTATAAGCTCCTGTTACTAGTAACGAGCTAGACAGTATCATGAAAACAAGTTATTGATGCATCTTTCTCTCTATGAATGGTCGACAACTCATCCATCAACGTTTAGATTTTCTTTATCCCTGCACCTTCCCCTTTTACAATTTTAAAATATTGGCCGCATTGGGATTTATCCTCAACATGACAACAACATGCTTTTAGTTGATTACGATTGATTGATTGATTGATTTATTACGGAGCTCTAACCAACATTGACTATCAGCCACAACAGTCAATCTTTTAACAATCAGATGATCTACTGTTACTTGGCAGCGACACACTAGCATGTGTCTTATGAGAA
>JAHWFP010051499.1:0-16471 GCA_023313725.1 Lithobius niger | reverse complement strand
TTTGTTTCTTTGCCTTCTAATTCCTTTATTACGTCCCACACCGTTTTTTTAATTTTTTTATTTTTATTTAAGCTATTAGTGTATTTGTATAGAAATCATTTGTACATGATTTTATAAGTTTAGTTACGTTCATTTTTTCTCTTTTATATTCCTCCATTAATACTTCATTTACCATCTCCTTTATTTTTTAAAATTCTGTTCCATTATTTATTTTTATGTTCTATTTTTTGTATTAAATCATCTGTTATCCATTCTATTCTTTTATTTTCTGTATTTTAGGTTTAATTTTCATTAGTTTTTTGTTTTTTCATATATATTATTAATCTGTTCAATAATTTCAGTGTAAATTTCATTTGGTTCTCGGTTTTCATCTAGTATATTCCAATTTATTTGATTCATTTCTTGTTCTATTTTTTTTATCATAGTATTTCCAATATAATGTACTATTATTAGCATTTTTATTTATATTATTATTTTTTATTCCAAATCCAAGCCATAGTAATATAATGATCTGCATTTTTTTCAGTTAGTATTCCGCCTTTTGCATTTCCACTTTTTTTCTTTATGAATACATGATCTATGCATGATTGTTGTAGTATGTTTCTACCATTTGTATTTATTATTTCTTCTCTTGTTGGCAAGTTTTCATATTTATCAATTGTATTTTGTTCATAATTGTCCTCATTTCCATTATCTTTTCTAATATGTCAATATTAATTTCTCCTATAATTATTTGGTTTTCCCAATCCACTTTATTACTTTTTATTATATCTTTTAGTTTGTTAATAAATATAGTTTTATTGCTTATAGGTCTTCTATAAATAGCCTTAATTTGGGTTTTTGGTATATTATTTTCTTTTATTTTAATTTCCATAACATTATTATCATCAGTTTTAAGTTTAAGGCATTCCACTTCCAGATTATTTTTGTGTGAAAATCACCATACCACCACCGCTATTTGTTGATTATCTGGTCAATGTATAATTCCCGTAATTACTTAATTTGTATACATATACTTCCTCTTTTTTTATATTAATTTCGGTTAATATTATAATATCCCATTCAGCGTTGATTTCATCTAAAAGATGAACAAAAATATCCCAATGTTCTGAGTCTTCTAATGTTGATATGTATCACTTTTACGTTTTCACTTTTTTCAATGTTCTGTTTCATTTTTTACCAATCTCCTCTTTCTTCTGAAGGATATAATTAATGAATTCTATTGTTCAGCCAGTTTCAACAGATCATCTTCTTCATGTATTGTGTTCACTTCTTGTGTGTCACCATCTTTTCACATCATAATCTTTCCGTTTCTAAACCATACATATTTAAAGTTATTGTTGTTTGCGAAATTTCTTGTTTTCCAGAATAATTGTTTTGTATAGGGTGTCATATTCTCATTAAGATAGATCCTCTTTCTGTTTCCATTTTGTAACATGTTATCATTAGTGACAATCCTTTTTCTTTGCTCCAGCCACTTGTCTCTGCTCTGTCTATGTTTAAATTGCACAATTATTACACCTGGTTTGTTCTTGTCTCTGTTTAGGATACGGTGTGCTGCCTCTATTTCGTCATCGTTGTCAGCTACGTTAAAGTTTTTTTGCAAGTTCGCGTAATGTATCTTTCATGTTTTCATTTTGCGGCAAATCCATTTAACTAATTTCCAAATTTCTGTTACTTTCATATTGTTCATCTTTTGTTTGTATTCATCTTTTTTTCAAGCACTTTAGTTTTTTCACCTGTAATTTCTAGTTCGTGTATTTTTATTTCCATTTCTTGTAATTTTTTTTCATGGCAATATTTTCTTGTTTAAGATCTTCTGTTTCTTTCGTCACAAATTCTAAAGATTTTATCAATTCTTCCAGTGTGTTCTTTTGTTCTTCGTGTTTTGAGATAAGTAAGTCCATTTTTTCCCCATTCTGATTCTGTACTGTCTTCTTTCATGTTCTGTTTCTTCTATTTCATTATTTTCTTTTTTTTTCATTTTCCTCATCAGAAATTCTCTCCGACCTTTCTGTGTTCTTATCCTCATTGATTTCTGACTCCGTTCTCGTTTTTCTGCATCTTGTTTTACATTTCCATTCCAATTCTTTGTATCATACATTGTTTTCCATGTATTTTAAGTCCAGCACATTTATAACACAATTTTGACTTACATTGTCCGCATACCACCCAGTCTCCTTGATTTCCTAATTTGTTTTCACAATCTTGGCATCTTGACATGATTCCGTTGTTAGTTTTAATTTTTTAAAGATGTAGTTTCATTTTAGTGCAAAGTGTTTCATTCCAGTTCATTTAGTTTTCATCTGGGTTGAAACTGTTAATCTATAGCTGTAAACTTTTTTATAATAATAATAATATGCTTTATTCGAGTACAAGATATTGTATACACGTGTAATTATTTTAAGAATTAGCACTTTCTGATATAAAATATTGCTATCGGTGATCGGTACCGGTATCGGTAACTAACGTTACACAACCGATACTTCTTACCAATATAACATTAACTTATTAACAGCAACAGTCTTACAACGTCCATTTATTATTATCAGAATAACATTAGCTTTAGCTTAGCAGACGACACTCAGTGCACTTGGCCTCTGCCTCATGCACTTTAAATAGCTACCACATGTGGCCCTATCCAGATACTCAGTAGACATCAGTGGTCCGGCCGGGAGCCAATCAGCTCTCCCGGCAATCGCATCATCCAATTGCGCATCTTCTGCAATACAATAGACCAGGATACGGGCCTCCTTTATAAACGACCTCCCTGGCCTTTTACCCTCTCTCTGCCGACGATTTTGGACCTAAAAGCCACCCGTCTCTGAGCCGACTGCACCAGGATTCCCAGCCGGAATTATTCTGAGTTAAGTAATTTTTACGATCGGACTTAGCCGAATTTTGAAGGAGCTTCCCTCCTTTTTAGCCTAAGTTCGGTTCAGAGTTAAGAAAGGGCGCATCTTGTATAAGAGCCCCCTTTCTCTTATTTTCCCTTGATCCGATTATTTTACGAGTGCTTTAATTTAATAATATTACGAAGTTTAACTGATTTAAAAGGAGAGATAACCCCAACTGAATAAATAGCTTTCGGATCGTAAAACTTGTGTGGACTCCCTTACTTTGCACATTTATTGCTTTATGTGCTGCTATTAAATTATTAGCAATTGTGCCGACGGTGCGATTATTATTATCGTACCACTGTGTCTCCGTAAGATCTTACAACAGAAGATATTACGAGAGATTTACAATGGTGTCGAAGTGATAATTCGAACAATACCCACGCCTAATCATTAAGAAAATGGCAGCACGTTACAGTTATTATTGAGCAAAGGAGCGACTTTTCGGATTAAATAAGAAAAAAAAAGTTGAGCAGTAGGCTACCCTAAATAAGAAAAAAAAATCCCCAGTTAAAACTAGATTGATTCACAGGTCATAATAACCATGCCTAGTCACAAAAAGTAAACTACAGCTAGCAAAAGCAAAAGACGATTCTTTAAAATAGGAAGGATTTAAAGCTTTCGTCTAGCAGTAGAACTATTGTGAAACTCCGTCGTCTGGCTGACGCACAAGCCGTCATTCCACCTGCCCCAGTCCTTCCCGTCCAACACGGTGTAATTCCACCTGTTCCCCCCGCTCTGGAGACCGCTGATGCACCTGCTCTTTCCGCCCAGCAGCCGATTCCGCCTCGGCAGTGCAGACAAAGCACTCGCGTGCCAAAAGCACCTGCTAAACAGCGTAGCACGGCAGCTGATAAACAGCCAGCGGCTAAGCATAGCAGGGAAGCCAACGCTTCAAGCAGCCCTATTCACGATCTCCCGCCACATCGTTCACGTAGCAAATCTAGAAATAGGGAAAGAAGAAGTTATAGGTCCCACTCAAGAAGTAGATCACCACCACATCGTACAAATTCATCAAGAAATTTGCGTTACGACGATAACGTTAGGGATAACTATCGTCACTACTCCCCAACTTAAGAGCTTTTTAGAAGACTGGCAAACCAGCATAGACGCTCCCCCACCCCTCGCCGTGAACACGTTAATGTAGCAGCAAGACCAACATTTTCCGACAACAGCCATCTGTCACGAATCATAATTGGCCTACAAGAAGCTAACACCAGCCATGTAGACGCATTGAGGGAAATTGTCGAGAAAATAGGCACGAATCAACGCAGCAATAGCAACAGAAATTCCAACAGAAGCGAAGCACGTACGTGGGAAGACGTCCGAACTTCAAAGAAGGGCCTAATAAAATTTTCAGGTGAAAATAAAACGGACATTTTTACTTTTCTGTTCCTAACTGACAATCTTAGGAAAATTGACCCTAACCTTCCTGACAGCGAGCTAATAGCAGCAGCGTCAAATAAATGCGTAGGAAGAGCAGCTCGATTCATAGCTACAAGCCCACTCATCTCTAGGCAACATGGAACGAATTCAAGACTGCTCTCATCGAACGTTTCGGCACGATCTACACGAAATAAATTCAACGTACTCGAATGATGGAAGACGAAGACGTCAACGCTTTTGCTGATAGGCTAGAAATTATGGCATCGGAAATTTGGATGACACAGCCAGGTGAAAGTGACATCGAGAAGATTTTAAAAGAACGAGCAAGAGACCAAGGCTTAAGATGCACTTTCAAAGCAGCCATGCCAGAGAAGATAGAGACGTATCTAGCCACCATGAATCCAAAGACTTGGGAAGAAATGTTAAACCTAACATTGAAGAGACAGATCAAGATCGCAGACTGGGAAAGTGGCGATACACCACAACCAACACGGAAAAATCCAGCCAAGCAACCAAACTACACAGCAACAGCAGCTTCTCCTTCCGACAAGACTGTAACCGTAGCATCAGACAAATTAGCCAAGATTATGCAAGAACTAGAACAAAAAAGAAGGGAAGTAAACAACCTCAAGCTAAGGAAAACAGTAAATGAAGCAAGAGTCGACGCTTTCCAGCCAGAGAAGAACGAAACACGCTCGTGCTTCAAATGCTACGGCCAAAACAACAAGGAGATAACTGGAACCAACAACGAAACTACAACCAGGGAACTAGGGATAATTCCCAACTCAACCTAAGCACCTACAAGCCTACCACCTACCACGGAGGTGACAATGCAAACTTCGTTCAGCCATGCAATTCAACAACCCAGCAGTCAAAAAACTAAATGTCAGCTCAAAAAGAACATTTTACCGGCCCCCAGCCAGGCCGGCTAAAAATGGTTTCTTTTGCTGTAAAAGTGCATTACCTGTCAATTTATAGCATTGTTGTCCCAATGATGCTGCTTGCTGGTTGAGACTTGAATAGCTGCCTCAGTTACCCTACCGCGCATGCGCGGTCCTCCCTATAAAGGATGCGTGCATGGGAAGCTCGTCATCTCTTTGTCTCTCAATTGTGTCAAAAGGTGACTCGAGAGGGGAGGCAGGGTGGGCCTAAGGTAATCCACTTTTACAGAAAAAGAAACCATTTTTAGCCGGCCAGGCTGGGGGCCGGCAAAATGTTCTTTCTTTGTGCTGTGAAAAGTGCAGTACCTGTCAATTTATAGCATTGACAGGCCGACCGCGTCAAATTAGGCGGCGGGCACCTTTTGACTGAGTTCCTGGGGTTCTGAGGCTGCTGTCACCTGGGTTGATTTCCCCAACTATCATCATTCATCTTTTTTTTTTTTCAGGTAATTGATGACAAGGTATGGTAAAAGAAAATCACAATGTTGTGTTTACCTTAGTAGGAGGTGACATCATCCGGACTTGTAGGTGAAGTTCTGCTTGGGTTAGAGCAGGAGAGAACACAGGTAGAATCTTCCTTGGTGAATCTTAGTGGTGGTAAGGCAAGTCACAGGGTGCGGCGAAGAGAGTTCATAGGGGTGTAATTGTGGCAGAAAACTAGGATCAGAAAGATGATTTTCCATGCCCCAGAGATTTCGTTGTCTTGGTTGATTTGGGATGGGGTTGAAGGGGTTGCTAGAGAAGTTTCGTCTTCAAGCGAGGGTTCCACCCGTGTAAGGGGCCTGGAAGGAAGTGCAGGGGGGTTGACACGGGGGTCGGATGGTTGTGCAAGTCCAGGATGACGAAAGGGTCCGGGGGGCTTGCAGGCCGGCTTCCAAGTTCTGTCGGATGAAAGTCATGGTAAGTTCCAGGGTGAGAAAGCTTGTGGGTCGGAAAGGCCTTGATGTGGTGAGGGAGGAGAGGGTGCTCTTTTCTTTTTTGTAGCGTGTTGAAGAGTTAATGAGGTTAAGTGTAAAAGTTGTTCGTTGTTGATGGTACGAAGTCTGTCAATCTCCATTTTGAGGTCTGTGATTTGCCTTTGCTGTGATGAGATCCTCTTCTGCCAAGAGTGGAGGATAGGCTTGGCCCGTAGGCAGTTGTCTAGCTGAATTTTCGTTGATTCTTTAAGCTTGAGTTTGCGTTTAATGACCTTAAAGATCTCCTTCTGGTTGATTTTACAGGGCTCGTCAGATTCGGATGAAAAGAAGGGAAAGTCCGGGGCCAGAGACTGTGGCGGGTCCGGGAGTGGAAGGGGGGGGGGGGAATGGTATCGTCTTCGGAAGCAGATGAGGACTGGGAAGAACGAGGAGAGTGAAGAGTAGGAAAAGGCACAATAGGTTCATCCTTGTTAGGTGAACGTGGTGTAGCAGGAATGACTATTGTGGCCTGTTCAGAGGAGAGGAAGGGTTGTCGGGGAAATGAGATGGAAGTGGGTCTGCGTGCTCTTCCGTGGTCACTGTGGGGTGTTCTTCCCGGAGATCCTGGAGGGATGGTGAGTCCGCTGAAATAGGGGATGTAACCCATGATTGCTGCGACATCGGTGTTGCTGACGCAGAGGAAGGTGAGTAAGTCGGTGTGACAGGTTGATTAACAGCGGTAGATGAAGGTCGAGGCTTCTTGGGGGAGGGGGACTTGAAAGGAGATTTGGAATATCCTCGCTAGTTCTTTGCTTCTTCCGTAAAGAGGAGAGGTGATTTAGTGCCGAGATTATTTTCCAGTCTGTAAAGGGAATCGAAATGCAGATCGGGCACGGATTGTCAAAATAATTGCAAAGCCTGTGTGCTAAACACACTGAAGTGTGGGGGTCCTTCCTATTGGGGTTTCTTAGGCCTGGACAGTTACATGATCCTGGATCTTGAATTAGTGGCAGTCTGCCGGCGTAAGGGTCCTTTAGGGTTGGGTGAACTGGTTTTAGTATTTTCACCATGTTGGAAGAAGTACAATCGAAGAAATCCTGGAATCCCGGGGCGCTAAACAGCGACTGGAGGCAGCACAAAGAGACGCGGGAAATGGGAACAGGAAGGAGCCTCGTTTTGGAAATCGGAGAGATGTGACGTCACGGGAGAGTGAAGGTGTTGTGCGACACTCGCAGGTTCAGCGGCAAGCTATACGGCAACGAACAAGAGCGGTGTCGGTATGGCGGTCCCACGGTAGATGGCGTGAGGGCACGGGGTGGCTGAATTGTGTCGCATTGTGCGACAGTGGGCAGGAGAAGAGATGCAGAGGTGTGGGCGGATCGGCGGTTGTGCTGTCCGAGAGCGGGAATGATGACCGGCCGGATGAGGCATCAGACGGTGGCGAGATACTGGAGAGCGCGTGAGCAGGTTGAGTTGGGAGATCGGCGTCGTGCGACGTACGACAATGGCCGCCATGGCATGTGGTGGAAGGTGTCGGCATCTAGTAAGAAAGGTGATGGGGGTCGCAAGCAGAAGAGGCATCCGTAGCTTGGAGATGTGTTCGTTCGAGCAGCCCCGGCCTCGTAGCAGTCGTCACGGACTTGGGCTTCTGCTTGGCATATTGGGGAAGTAACTTGGTGTGTCTGACATCTTCTATGAGGTCCGAAGGACGGGAGGCGGCGCGGTGTGTTGGCCGACATGCGGTGGAGAGACGTCGGCGGTGATGACGACGTGGACGTCCCGTACAGAGCCGGGCGTACAGCAGTCGTTGCGGGCGGGGGTTTTCTGCTTGGTAACATCAGCGGATTTGGGATGTGTATCGGGAATAGACCGGCACACCGTATGTTGTCGTTCGGGAGTGAAAATGCCTTATGGGCAGTGGAGGCTTTTTAGGGATGTCATGACAGAGCAGTAGGGTCGGCCGAGGCTTGCGCTTCATAGCCGGCAAAGACGGAGTTGTGCAGCACGGAGTAGTGCGACACGGAGTTGTGCGACGGAGTCTTCTATTGTTTGAGATGAAATGGGGGTATGGTCGGGTCGTCGTTGTTGTCCGGGCAGAGGAAATGCTATGCAGGCGGTAGAGGCGTCCGAGAGTGTCATGACACTGTGGTGGGGTTGTGCGACAGTGCCGAACGATTGAGCTTCTTAGCTAGTGGGATGACGTTAGGCGACATGCGTTTATGGTTTGACGGCTCGTAGTGGAGGCAGCCCGGTCTTGCGTGTTACCTGCCGTACCGATGAGGTGTACGACGGGAGAGACATCGGTGTCTTGTTGACAAAGTGACGGAGCCCCGAGCGTGGTTGCCGGTCGGCCCGAAAGGGCTGCTTCTTTCTCGGAGGGAGTGTCGCATCGTGCGACACTCGAGGGTGCTGTGGTTTCTTGGTAGGAGGGCGGCCGTTTTGGTGTCTGTTTGATTTAGATGATCCGAAGGCCAGCTTGTCTCGTCTGACGGGTTTGTGTTGGAGATGTCCAAGTGATGGGCTGGTGTTGGAAACAACCCCCTAATAGGCGTTTCGTACTCGTGAAGCGGCTGGTTATGTAGATGGTGTGCGTTGTCCGTCTTGTAGCAGGTAGTCGCTGGTGTCGCCGTTGCTGACATGCACGTCCCGTACTAAGCCGGGCATGCAGCGGTGCACGTCCCGTACTAAGCCGGGCATGCAGCGGTCGACATGGGTGGGAGAGACGGCCGGGGGGAGAGCGCAGCGTCCGTGGTGAGAGCAGTGTCGCATGATGCGAAATCCTTCGTTGGAGATGAGCGGCGATAAACCAAAATCCAGGTGGGAGGTGAGGTGACGGGGTGGAACCTCAGGAGGAAAAGGGCGATTCAGATGAGGGTGATCGGCAAGTTCGTCGTCTAGGGCAGAGAGGACGGCAGGCGCAAACGCTGTCGTCGTCCACGGCGTCGTTGTTGTCAGCGGCATGACTGTCTTGGCCTTGGCCGGGCGTTGCTTCATCGTCATCGGCATGACTGCTTTAGACTTGGCTGGACGCTGCGTCGTCGTCAGCGGCGTGATCGTCTCGGACTTGGCCGGGCGTTGCGTCGTTGTCAGCGTCATGACTGTCTTGGACCTGGCCGGGCGTTGTGTCATCGTCAGTGGCGTGGTCATCCTGGACTTGGCCGGGTGTTGCGTCGTCGTCGGCGGCATGATTGTGTTGGACTTGGCCAGGCGCAGTGTGACCGTCGCGGACGGACAAGAGGGGTCACGGCATCGAGGACGGAGCAATGGTCGAACGGGCGTTCCCCATCATCGTTGAAGGGATACTCGAATGCATCTGCTTCTGGTGGTGGATGAGGCTTGTCGGTGGGCGACGGTGTTCAAGGCCGAAGGTTGAGGCAACACACTCGTGCCGTTGCCCGTCGTGTCGGTGAAGAGCACGACAGGGGAGACAACGAGCTGCGCTGGAGACAATAGAGGGTGGTGTCATCGGTTGAGGTGTCATCGGTTGATGCAGTGTTCTCAGTGGGGCGATATAGGCGAGCAAGTGGTTGGCAGTCGAAGTTCCACTTGTGGTGAGGCTTGTCCGGACCTGTGCATGGGTTGTCAGGAAAGGGGCCTTGGGACGGCGGGCGCATGATAATCTTAGAGGTGACCGAGAATGGCATGGTCGATGCGGCGTCGAAGCAGTCAGCATGGGAGAAAACGGGAACTACGGGAAAGCAGCAGAAGAGATGAGCTGTCGATGACAGCTTGAAACAAAGAGATGACGAGCTTCCCAAGCACGCATCCTTTATAGGGAGGACCACGCATGCGCGGTAGGGTAACTGAGGCAGCTATTCAAGTCTCAAGCAGCAAGCAGCATCATTGGGACAACAATGCTATAAATTGACAGGTACTGCACTTTTCACAGCACAAAGAAAGTAACAGGTTTTTTGAGTTAGCAGGGTACATCAGCACGGAAAAAATTCCGATCAACGCAACTAGTACCATAAATCCTGAAATTCCATCATCCACCCCCACGCCTAGAGAGCAAACTAACGAATTATTCAACAGCAAGAAAATCCATTCAACAATCAACGCTGCAGGCTTACTCCTTAATCTTTATTCAACAGTCGACTGGCATCAACAAAAACTTGCAAGACAGAACGCTTACACTACCAAGACTAGCTTCGTATTTCGTTGCTATTCCCGATAAATACGTAGCTCCAGCTTTAAACCTCAACTCGCACCTCACACCAAATTTTTCGGAGCTACTCAATAAAATTCACAAGACATTCACGCTAACATGCGACTCAGTCATGTTGACACTATTCGAAGACGGCATCGACTCTACAAATTTCCACTCGGAATTAAATTTATCAAGATCAAACAACCCCATCGTTCTAGAATTAATCGGAGACGACAGGAGAGTCGAATTCCGAAGCACGTCAGACACCAACGAATGTAAATCACATTTAATTCACTCCGGCGAAGCAATCAAGATTTCCGACAATAACCGCAAGAATGGAAGCTACGCATCCCTTTAATTCCATCTGTAACATCACCAACAATCTGTCTTATTTATGGGGACAGAACATCAAACCCCAAAGTCATTTCAGGAGAAAAACGGAAAAAATGAGAAGAAAAAAGGAAAACGGAGCAACGAGAAAAATTCGAGCTAGCAAGCAATCTAACGCCATACCAACTCCATCTAGCGGCGGCGATTGACACTACTGGCCTACTTCTAGAACTAGACCCAAGGAACGAAGCAAGTGGCAAAGAAGAGCCAACTCACGCTCAAATCGACTGAGGGCTACAACTCAAAATCCGCTCACCCAAGGCCCCACTTAATTTTTAATTTCAGCAATTTAAGTAAAGAAGCACTTTTAGACAGCAGAGCAGGTGTTTCGCTGATCGAATTGTCTACTGCACGACAATTGTTGCAAAACCCACAAATTAAATGTCACGAAGTCAAAACGGTAGCTCCCGTAAATTTAATAGGTGTCGGTGAAAAAAGGATAGCAACAGAAAAAATAGTGATCGCTGAAATAAGCAAATGCGGATATTCCACAAACCAGCAGGTCAGAGTCGTTCCCGATGGCAGTTTTGGGAAAATCCACATTTTATTGGGTTACGATTTCTTGTCAAAACAACCTGAATTGGTTAAGTTAAGTTGTTCAGACCAAATTTTAGAAATAGGGGATCTCAAATTTAATTTTTCTCCATCACCTTTTGATGCTTGGGAAAATTATGGTCAGAACAAGGAGCTAATTAATTTCGAAAATTATAACGTTACAACTGAGCATATTGCAACGATCAATATTTCTTCAGATGACGAAACAGCAGAAAATCGACGATCTATTTGGAATCCGACACCTCAACAATATTACGTTGAGGTACTCGTTTCTTTGTACAAAGATGTTGTTTTAGCAAACAACAGCGAGACAAAAATTTGTGGCGTTCTCCACCAAGCCTATCCTGAACAGCCAAGTGGCATAATTTTGCCACAATGCAAAGAAATTCCGATCCTTCTTGCCAGATGTTTGGTTAACACTGGCCCTACTGGTTTAAATCCGATTATGGCTATTAACACATCCGGGGAGGATCAATTTCTAAAGGCAGGCTCTATTTTAGGCCACTACACAAGATAGGCTGAGATAGAATACAATGACGAAGAGAACAATGACGAGGATCCGGCATCTCCAACAACAAAAGATAATCCCCCTCCCAAAGACTCAACTCAAACAATAGGAAGAGCGCGCACAAAAGAGACCACGGACAAAAGATCAGCCACTTCCCTATCTAATCAGGATCCCAACCTGACTTCCTTCCCCTTCAAGGCCCACTCAGACAAAGGGACGCACATGGATAATAGACAACATGGAAGAAGGACACACCGACTCAAACAAAAGCCAATCTCGAAACCGAATCTGAATTTTCCTTTCTTTCAAGGCCTACTCAGACGAAGGAACGCGCACAGTCCATTGACATTAACAGCATCGGGTCAGACCACTCAACGCTACCAGCGGACACAACAACCGAACAAAGAACATTTTCAGAAGATGAATGGAATAGCTTGAAGTTTAAATTCAACTTACCAGATTTAAATGAAGAAGAGCGAATGGAATTTTTGGACATGCTTAAAACACACCAGGACGCCTTCAGCAAGAACGAATTCGATCTCGGAACATACGAAAACTATGAAGTGAACATCGAAACGGGGTCATCAGCCCCAGTAAGGTCGAAAATCTACAGGGTGCCCTTCCATCAACGGGAAATTTTGGACAAGTACTTAGAAGAACTAGTCAGCATTGGCGTAATTAAAGAATGCAAATCAGCATGGCTCAGTCCATGCCTTCTCATAAAAAGAAGACCCGAGGGATATAGAGTTGTCGTTGACCTACATGGCCTAAACGCAGTTACTGAATCCGTATCAGTACCCCTGCCCATCATCAGTGAAGCACTCGCAAATCTCAACGGCGCCAAATACTTCACCAACCTAGATTTTCGAATGGGATATTTTCAACTGAAGCTAGCTGAGTCGGCCATGGAAAAGACAGCATTCCAGAGTGCCAACAAGGTGTATTGTTTTTCCAAAGTTCCAAAGGGCTTGAAAGTAGCACCCGCCCACTTCCAATTCTGCGCCCAGCAGATTTTCGCAGAGATTTTAGGTGCCTACTGTACGATCTACCTTGACAACGTGCTCCTCAGCTCCTCAAATTTCCGAACACACCTACTACACGTCAGCAAGGCCCTCTTCACTAGTGGACAAATCGAAAACGAAACTCAGCCCCGAGAAATGCATTTTCGCTGCAAAACAAGTCAAGTTTATTGGATTTATAGTTAACGAAGATAGAATACAGCCAGACAAGAAGACAGTTGGCCTTGAAGACAAGATTAAAGCCATGGAACTTTTCCCACAGCCTAAAAACGTCAAGGAAATACGAAGATTCATCGGAATGTGCGGATTTTTTCGCCGACACATTCCTTCCTTCTTAGCTTACTCAATGGGCCTTACCAAGCTCACCAAGCAGAATGCGAAGTTTATATGGGACAAAGAAGCAGATGACGCTTTCAAGGTACTAAAGAAGGTTATGGTAAATGCAGCAACTCTACGCCACCCAGATTTTTCCAAACCTTTTTACGTCGAGAAAAGCGGCTGCCTCACACAAGTACACGACGGCATCACCAACCCCTTAGCCTATATATACATCAAGAACCTTGACACCTGCCGAGAAAAAGGAAAGTACTACCGTAAAGAAAATGTTAGCAGCGGTACACGCCTGTGAAACTTTTCGTACGTATCTCCTTGGTAAATCCTTTTTTTGGCATCGTACCACATGGCCCTATATTTTTTATACAACAGTAGTGGATTATCTCCGAAACTAGAAAGGATACTAACAAGACTAAGAGAGTACGACTTCGAAATCCAACATAGGCCTGGCAAGCTTATACCTGTGAGTGATGCTGTATCACGAGTAGAGATACCAGTTTGTATACTAGACTCACAATTCCCTGACTGGACACGAAGCCATGTCGTAGCAGAGCAGAAAGCAGACAACTATTTTGGAAAAATCTGGCACAGATTCTGGAACATTTATTACAAGGATTTCGACGGCATGCTATACAGAACATGGCTAACAGACCCTTCACAAGGAAGATTAGAAGATATACCCCAAGTTTGCATCCCGGAAGCTCTAGTAATTTTCTGTATTCGCGACTACCCCTCCTCCCCCGCAGCTGGCCATCGAGCAGCCAAAAGCACCCTCAAGCTTATCCAACTACACTGTTTTTGGCCCACCATGATCAGGGACATCGATCACTACGTGAAGACATGCCTCATCTGTCAGAGTATAATCGCCCTAACAAGCCATACAAAGCAACACTCAGAGCCTACAAGCCTCTACAGAGACCAAGAGAGAGTTGGTCTATGGATTTGATAGGAAGATTAAACACCACTCACAAAAAAAAAGTCTACGTGATGACGCTCGTGGATGATTTCAGTCGCTCTGTCATCGCTTTTGGAATTCTCGACTGTAATTTCAAGGGTTCACTGCAGACTTGTTAAATTCAAACTTCTTTACTTCTTCCTTAGACATAACGCAATTTACAAAATAAACATTTAACAATCCGCACATGAATCGAGAAATTGTCCAACAAGACAGTTCGTGCATAGAGTTCTGTCCTTGTTGCGTTCTTGTTGGGAAAGACCTCTCTTCGCGCCAAACCATCTTCAATATAAGGGCTAGTTCTCGCTACAAAATATGGAAACACTTTCGACACGGAACGCACGTGTCTCGCACGTGGAACAATAACCAAAAACCCGGCATTCGAAAGTTGGCCAATGTTTCTTTTCATCGTTCGAGTAGAACACCATAATTAGCTCTAATTATAGTCATTAGGTAATTACGGTCAAGTCAGCAAGCAAGAGATGGCAACTTTACACCTCCAACCCAACGCTGTGATTCGTCCACAACAAATCACGGTAAGTGCAGGCCACTAGTGATGCATATCACCAGGAACGCAGCACAGAAGGCAAAGATCGATCTCCAACCCTCTGAGCACAAACACATCACTGCACTTCGGCTGCACTGCACCAACACCAACACTGCACAACACATTATGCACACTTCCACTTCTGCACACTGCTGCACACCGCCGCACTCTTCCACATATTGCCACACACCACTGCACTCCACAACACCACTCCACATCCACAACACGGCAACAGGACCATCTCAATACCAAACGGCCCCACTGACACACCAAATACGACACACCAATTTTACACTCTGCAGCACTCAGGAAACTCTCTCTTTAACGAGCAATCCATCCACTTATGCTTACAACACACCACAAGAAAGCCTTCAAAAAAACTTTCTTTTCGCTCCATCACTTCTCTTGCCACCCTAAACACACCATACCACAAAATACCACACACAACAATCCACCTCCCTGGATCCAACTCAAAAGTACTGTTCACCACTGGAGAAAACACATTTTTGCCATGGCAAACCCCCCTACACTCAGCATTAGGGCGTTTGTCCCCCTTTCCCCAGCAAAAAAGTAAACATGCAACACATATCCAAACAATGCTAACAATAACACTGTAAACCTTGCATGTGAACAACAACAAGAAAACTTCGTCAGACACAGCATTCAACAACACCTTGGGAGAAGCAAGCACCCACTGCAGATTGTGAAAAGCTTTCCCGCAGCAACTGCCCCCTCCCACTTTGTCTGGTGCCCCTTTGTTCACACTGACAGCTAAGGCAATACCAACTTTGCATCGTTGTTTAACATGTGCAAGCCATCACCAGTCAATCCTAACCTAGACTTGACTTTTTTCTTCGTGTTTATAACCAATAAAGCAGAATTTGCTTCCACTTTCACCACAACTAGGCACCTACACTTTTCCTTTACCCTTGCAGACAGAGGGTCACCAATAGCTTCCTCGTTTACTTGTCTGCTCGTGACATTCCCAGGTTTCCCTCCTGAATCCCACACCTGAGATCGCCTGTATAACTCTTTACCTTTCACTCCATTCTGTCCTTCCACTACCATGACATTGACTCCAACCTCATTACTAGTAGTAACTTGTGCAAACTCATCTTTCCACCTTTCCCTCTTTCCATCTGCGATTTCCCTCTTTAACCTCACCTTACTTCCGTGAACTAACTCCGCTGGAGTGAAGTTTTCCGTCTCAGAAAAAGTAGACGTACTTGTTAACTTAGCTGGTGCTAAAATAACATTCCCTTTGTCAGGATCCTCCAAATCCAAAAACCTGCTCCAGTTTTCCCTCGTTCCGTGCAACCTTTCTACAGCCTGAGACTGTGAATGATAAGGCTTACTATTTACAAGACCGATTTCACACTCCTTTAAGAAACAAGCTGCCCGTTCAGAAACAAACGGTTTTCCAACATTCGATTTGAGTTCCACCGAGAACCCAACCCTTGAACAATTCGCTAAATTTTCCTTTACTACCGTGTGTGAGTTAGCTTCCCTGATAAAAACTGCTTCAGGATACCTAGTCGCCCTATCACAAACTTTTAAGACATGCGTATTTCTGTCAGACGCCCCTTTGAAAGGGTTTTACGAAATCCACTTCCACCTTAATGAAAGGCTCTGCTACAACCGGAACTAAATACATTTCGTCCTCTCCCTTCCTCACACCTTTTCTATATTTCTTACAGATTTCACACCACTCTATCCAATTCCTACATTGTGCACACATTCTTGGCCCATGCAATACTTCTTGCAACCTGGCAATGTTCGTTTCCGTGGCCATGTGCCCAAAATAGGCATTAACATGTGCCATCCTTACCAGTTGCTCCGTAAGCATTTTTGGTACCACTACCTGGTCACACATTTTGGTGCCATTTGCTGCCGACCA
>JAHWFP010051498.1:0-16403 GCA_023313725.1 Lithobius niger | reverse complement strand
GCGTTTCCCCTCTACCCCACACACTTATTCCCTCTCCGACTTGCAAGGTGAACAGATCTTGGGCAAGTGGTATGCTCACGAGCTGCAGCTCTCTAGGAAACAAAAGGACGATTATCACACTATAGAAAAAAATTTGAAAATACGTGGTAAAGCCCCCAATCGACAATTTCTTGTAAGGTGGAAGGACTACGATTCCTCTTTTGACAGTTACGTTGATGAAAAGGATTTAAAACATAGTCCCGCATCTTAAAAAAATAATCTGCACTATGGCTACTCATGATAATTTTTTCCTGCAACTCCCCAGTAATGCATCACCCGACTTGCACCCTAATAACACGTTATCAGAATTCACCATTCATCTTCCTAAATGCATCGAGCTCGAGGGGAAGTGGTCTGCTGCTTTGGTAGAATTGCAATACCCGCACTCGTTTGCAATAAGGACCTGAACTGTCAATACACGCAATTTTTATTCAGCACACTAATCAATCAAGTAGATTGCTAAGCGATAACGCACTAGTATTTAAGCGGACTTCAGGAATGTGGCTTTATCATTCGACTTTTAAAGGTTTACACATTGCCACCATTCTCTGAGTCCTGCTATTCACAGACGTCTGAAGCCGTGCCGCGCACCTGACGTACAGAGCCCCAACCATGACTATAGCAATGTTTCATTCCGTGTTACTGAATTTATTTGGCCACTAAAATTATACTTTACTTGTTTGTTTATATTCAAAAATCCAAATAAATTCTCAGTTAAGTTATTTGTCAAATACTTCCAGTGTATTAGTTTAGAATATAATTTAAGGGACCTTTTAAAACTTTTCAATGCACATAAATTGGTTGCTACTATTAAACCACGTTCACACTACGGTCCTTAAACTCGTTTAACACTAAACTCGTTCAGCTATACGGACTCAGCTAAACAAGTTCTCAAAAGAAGCGATCACACTTACCGAGCTTGGCGCAACGATTTCTGGGTATTATTGAAGATTGGCGCTAGCAGGAAAACGGGAAAACGTCAGACCTTAAACGAGTTTGGTGAGCTAAACGCGATGGAAACGCGTTTAGTGAAAACGATGTTGTTCAGACTACGTTGCCCAAACAAGTTTAGGCCCTTAAACGAGTTTAAGGATCGTAGTGTGAACGGGGTATAAGCAGCAGTAACCAAGAAACCCAAAAGTCGTACTGTGACAGATTAACCACCGAAGCGATGCTTCACCGTATAGCAAATTCATATTTGGCTTAAACGTGGTTCGAAAATTTATCACTGGATGGCGCTCACAATCGATTCATGCGAAGAATAGGTGAGTGGTAATAAAATAGAGAATTAGGTTCCTTTTTCAGTTATTACAAGCTTGATTCATGAGTTGCAGCAAGAATTTATGGGGTTGCAGTATAGTATTTATAGGGTTGCAGTATAGTATTTATAGGGTTGCAGTATTAACTAGTATTTTAAACTGGCACGTATGTAGGTATTAGGCAAGGGAAGGCAAGTGAAAGCGACAGTCTGTTTGAAGTTGAATTGCTGCCTCGCCAGACCGTGGCGTTCGAGATTCAAAGCTAATCTCGAACGCCGCGGCCGTGTCCGCCATGTTTCCAAGTGAGAGAACGACCAATCGGAGGACTTGATTTGGCCGCCTATGCTGAACCAGGGCTATCTATACAGTACTGGCCGGATCTTGGATGAAAAATAGCTTTACGAGACTGGGTTGGCAATATGGCCGCGGAAAACGCCACTTACACGATGATTCGTTATGTTGCCTCGTTCTGTCAACCGAGGGCGACACCGTCCGTACAAAAATGCCAACGTTCCTTCCCTTGCAACACTTTCTGGATACACGAACGTGTCGCTTTTTTTTCCCCCAAGCGCAGAGAAATAGCTTAACTGTGTCTGAGTGATAGCTTAAAAACTATTTAAAAACGCCTCAATACATAATAAAAATCTGTGACGCAAATCTACGTAAAATTAAAATTATATTTTGAAAACCGCCACTAGATGCCAATAGATGTCGCGACTCATAGTACAAAAATTCACCGACACGATTTACCAATTCCCGAACAGACCGCAAGAAATGGGAGGGTCGTGGCGTCCATTTTGTATACCCCCTCTAATTCGTTGTAGATCGGGCCAGTTAGTTTACTAGCCATGGCTGAACTGTTTACGAAAAAAAATTGGCAGCCGGGAGACGGGAAGCCGAGTGACCGAGCGTCAGCTACGGCCAAGCTTGGTGGGAACTACGTATCATTTCCGTTGTAGGGACAGAGATGTGGGGACATGGGCGGCCCTAACGTGATAAAACTAGAGTGTGTGGGAATCAATAATAAAGAGACTTGGCTGGGTTGAATATTTGATGGTTCATTACTGTTGGATGTTATATACAGCCTCGCCTGCCACGACTTAAGCCAAACAGTTCTTAATTATGACAATGTGATGGGTAAGATACAATGATTGACAGGGACATGAAAGTTTAAACGTGGCGGACTGGGGAAATTGGGGGAGGAAAAGGAACAAATTTCTAATAGTAAGGCCAAAGATTACTTACGGGACGTTTAGGGTGGAAAGCTGGTTTGGAATGACTAAAAATATTTGATTACTTAAAATTAACAATATGTTGGCAAGGCAGAGCGCATGCTTAACAATTGGTTTGAGTTCGGCATGCACAACAATATAGTGACTTGAATTTCAATAATAGAGGCAGGGCACACTTAAGATCGTCATCCAGGCTCAGCTCAAGGGAATCAAGATGCTGGGTCAACAGTCCCAGCATCAGTTCGTCCAATATTGACGTTAACAGGAGCTGAGGCAGGATGAGTCACTACACCGTATTCATAACAACGATTGATGTGCTTAACGATAGTAAGTCAAGTGCTTAATCCTTTTACGCCAACCATTATTAACGATCCTTTATTAGAAATTATTCCAAATGCAACCGTAGTAAGAATGCCAATCGCCAACTGTTGTTGATTTAATGTAAACGAACAAACCTCGAAGTACAATCATTATGATTCGATTATTGACCAGTGTGGTCCCTATTTTGTACAACGGAGAGTCGATTAAAGGCCCAGAATATTATTGAATTGTTGCTTATCATTACGCCTCCCTTTTCAAGTGCTGTAATCATGTGGTGTATTTAGATTGAATATAACTGATCCATCCTGACAATAATAGTTTATTTTAGGACCATTGTTCACTAGAATAGATCATTACAATATAATAAAGTGCTACGTCAATAAGTAATTGGTTTTTACCAATTTGCTACTACCTTTTGTCTATAGGCCGAACCACTCTCAACTTAGTCACCTCCTTATAGGTTTTAGGTTTGGTTTTAATTTTGCTGTAATTTGTTTTTTATTTAGTTAGATTTGGTGTGTTGATATCACTCCTTTGAAGGGCCGAACTACTCTCAACTTGGTGGCCTCTTTACCATTTTTGGCTTTGTTTATTTTGCTTTGTTTTATACAGTTGGTTTATTTTACGTGAATTGGACGTGAATACAATTTCTTTGCAACGTTGTTTAGATTTGTTGTGATACACTAGCGCGACAAGTTAAGCGCTTCTTGCTTGACCTAAAAGAAAGGTGTTTTGAGGCAAAGGGAGGTAGATATGGGTTACGTCACGGACCAAAAGTTTGAGGAAGTGCTGCAGTTGGCTGCGGAAGTCGGTATTGAGGAAGTGGACTTGAAACTATACGGAATTACAGGTGGGAAGGTTGTTGAAAGTAGTTTAGGCTTGGATGCAAAAGGGTCAAAGGGTTTTAGCGAGCGTTAACCGCACCCGGTCATCTGCCCGACGAAGCCCTAAGGCCCTATGGATGCAGAGGCTGGGCTTAACAATCAATGTGCGAACAATGTCAATCTGAACAATGCAGCTCGTCGGGCAGTGTTGAGTGATGGGGCTCGAGTGGTGGGTCAGCGAGGAGTCGTGTGTGAAGGAATTTATGTGCGTAAACCTGGTGCTACGGACGAGGTTCCTCTTTCTCGACCAGCAACCAACGTGGAAACAATAAATGACAATGGTATTGAGACAATTGCTGTTCCCAAGGCTGACGACATGGAGGAAAATGCTGTTGACCCTGGTTTGGACCATAATTACGTAAGTGAAGACAAAGATTTACAAGAATCTACTCGTGATGTAGAGTGGCTGAAGAGGTTGTACCGTGGTGAACTAGCGAACATTAAAATGATGAATTCAGTTATTGTGCTAGCTACCCAAGAAGGGCGTCCGTACGTGTTGCCACATTTGAGAGATGCAATTGCAAAATATGTTGACTTACGAGATGTTGAAGCATTTTGCCCCTTAAGGGCGAATACTGCATATCAAGTGGTTCTTAGGACGCCAGCTGCAAAACGAACATTGAAGAATGTTAGGAACTTTGCTGTGAACGGGTTTCGTGCTACGGTCCACGATTTCCATGTGCAAGTTGTGAGAATGCGGATTCACTGGTTGCCGTATGAGGTGACGGAGCGGGATATTGGGGCCGCGCTCATTAACTATGGCACCCTGCAGTCGTTTGCACTTGAACGTAGTACTATTGATGGGATTACGCACTGTTTTTCGGGTGTGCGGCAAGCCACGCTGTGTTTGCGAAACAGTGTCACGTTAGACGATCTGCCAGATGCTGTGACTGTGCGTGGTATACCAGTGCTCCTGCTGGTGCCTGATTGGCCACCAAAATGTCTAAGGTGCCATTTTCGAGGACACGTGAAGCGTTTTTGCACGAGCTCCTATTGTCGGGAATGTCACAGCTACTCAGAACGTGGCAGCCCATGTGGCCACATTAAATCTTATGCATCGGTGCTGCGTGTGCGCGAGGACCCGGCGGAGAATGGGCCGGTGCCGGTTGCATCAACCTCAACAGACCAGATGTTTAGTGCTGCTGCGAAGTTGTGTGGTGCACCTACTGGTGCACCTACTGATGCACCTTGTGGAGCTACTTGTAGTGTCTCAGTTCGCAATAAGGGAGCACCCTCGGTCAGGAATAATGTTGTGAAGCCAGTCGTTACTGTGGTGCCTGGACTTACGGCGGTATTGAATAGCACTGCAGTAGATCCTGGCGGTGCACCTATAGTGGTTAGTGCACCCGGTGGTGCACCCATTTGCACACCGAGTGGTAGTGAGGAATTGGTGCAAGAGCTCCGGAGCATTTTGGTGGATGGGACAGATGAGTTATTGAGTGTATGTAATCAAGGGAGCGAGGAATTCAGTTTCCAGAATAGGAAAAGGCGGCGGGTGAGGGAAGATAGGGCGCACTGGGCTGTGAGTGTTAAGAACAAGTACCAGCTCCTAGAAACGGTTGCAGAGGCTGATGTGGAGGTACAAGAGATGGAAGAGGTGCACAAGGAAGGGCAAGGGGTGTGCATGGATACTGGTGCATGTCCTGCAGGAGGTGCGGGGGCATGTACTTGGGATCAATGCATTGATGGTGAAGAGGTTGTGAGTGTTGGTAAATCTGTGGTAGATGCAAGGATGCCTCCTGTTATCACGACGATTGGGACGGAGCTTCCTGCCATTGAGTTGTGTGTCTTGGGGAGTGAGATGGAATGTAGTGGTTCTCAGGAGCATTCACCTTCCTAGTTTTTTTACAAATCTGGAATTGTTGTTACCGTACTCGAGTTGTAGAGTTGCTAGTTTGTAGTGTTGCTGCACTGCAAATGAATATGAGGATGTGGGTGTGTGGGAGCGTGGATGTGTGGGGGTGTGAGTGTGAGTGTGGAGACGTATGCGAGTTGGAGGTTAGGGGTGGAGTTTATTGAGTGGGTCTGTGTGGGTGTGTAGCAGTATCCTCCTTCACAGAATTTACTATATGTTCATGGAATGTACACGGTGCAGTGAGCTAACTGGGCGAAATTGAAAATTTATGTAGCTCAACTGACGTGCTAGGTCTACTTGAAACCAGGCTTCCGGTTGGTACAGCTCCTCTGATTCCGGGTTTCAGTGGTATTTCAGAGCCGGGCAACTCCGGTATTAGAGTGTTTCTGCGAAATACGGTCCCCTTTTCACTGCCGGAACTACCCTATTGTCCAAATGTGGACGCATGTGTGTTAGCGATTTGGTGGAGAGGAATGTGGTTGACCTTGGGTTTTGTTCATCTGCGTGGGCCTCTCTCACGGCTTGAGTGGGTGCGGTGGGTGAAAGCACTTCCCAGACCTCTGGTGTTGGGAGGTGACTTCAACGCGCACCATTACTCTTGGGGTAGTTCCCGATGTGACAGTCGGGGTAGTGTGATCGCGAGTACTGTTGATGCTTTGGGCTTCGAAATTGTTCAAAACGGTACGCCGACCTTTGTTAGAAGTTGGGGTGGTGTAATCCAGGAATCGGTTCTGGATATGTTCTTGTGCTCGCCAGAAATTGCTTGCTGCTTCTCTTTTGAGGTCTCGCAAGACTTAAGGGGCAGTGACCACTTCCCGGTGGCCCTGCGTCAGTGTGGCAAAGCGAAGCCTTAGGCTCTTAAGAAGTCGCGTGGCCCTGTTGTTGATCCTGGTGAATTTGGTAAGTGGGTCAGGAAGTGGGGTAGTTACAGGAGGAAAGGTAGTCGGGGGTGCTGCGGAGATAGCCGTAGTAAGCCAGTGTGGTGGACCAGTGTGTGTGATAAGGCAGTCTGCGATCGGCGGCGCTACTGGCAACGCTTTCGCCGTTATCCGTCTGGTGAACGCTGGTACACCTTCGTCGGTGTTGCTGAGGAGTCACGGTTCTTGTTGCGCAGGGAAAAAGCTCTTTTCGGCAAGCGTCTGTGTGAAAAGGTGTCTCACGGGGTCTCTATTGCTCAGGTTTGAAAACTTGTCCGCCCACAAGGTTACCGGCCTAGTATCGGGTGGGTGTTAGATGGTGCTGGTATGGTTTTGAGGGGTTTGCCCATGGCGAATGCCTTCAATAACAACTTTTCGTATGTGTTTAGCTTGGGCAGGGGCCGGAGGCCCTCACTGGTGGCTTGTGATGAGGAAAATGATCTGGAACCCCTGACAATGTTGGAGCTGGAGGCTTCTCTAGCGGCATGTAACCCGTCCAGTGCTGTTGGCATTGATCGCATTTCCTATAAGGATCTGTCAACTCTGTGTAAGGCTGGGAAGGAAGACCTCCTAGCTTTTTTTTCAAAGCCGTTTCTGCGGCGGTCCACCACCGCCGCCATGGATGTTTTCTATTCTGACGCCTGTTCTGGGTCGGGGTAAGCCGCGGTCGACAGTGACGAGTTATCGCCCAATTGCCCTTTTGTCCTGCGTCCGGAAGGTTTATGAACGGCTGCTGGTCAGGCAGCTTGAATGGGAACTTGAGGCCTCTGGTCGGCTTTTTCCAGCGCAGTTCGGTTTCCGGAGTAAGCGTGGGGTGCAGGATGCTATCCTTTACCTGGAGTCCAACATCCGTAGTGCATGGGCGGTTGGTGAATTTGTTGTAGGTGCCTTTCTCGACATTAAAGCGGCATACAACATGGTCGATGTTCAATGGGTTGGCTATGCTCTTCATGAGCTGGGTGTGAGCCCGCAACTTACATGTGCCATTATGGCCTTGCTTGGTGAGAGGACCTACGCAACAAGGGTAGACGGGCATTGGTCAGCGATGCGGTCTACAGATCGGGGCCTCCCTCAAGGGAGTTGCCTCAGTCCGATCTTGTTTGCAGTAGTGCTGAATACCATTTTGGTGAGTTTTAACGCATCGGCTAGAGTTGTTGCATATGCAAATGATGTCGCGGTCATTGTGGCGGGTGGAAGTTTACGCACCATGTTGCAGGTTCTAGAGTCCACCATTGCCAAAGGTGTACACCTGTTGAAATCTAGGGGCATGGTACTCTCTACGGCAAAGACTGTTTTGATGATCTTCTCTAAGGGTCCTCCTCTTGTGGGTTTTATCACGGTTGGTGATTCGTTAGTGGTTGCGTCAAGTAGTGTTAGATATCTGGGCGTGCATCTCGACCCCACCTTGTCCTGGCAGAAGGAAGTGGCCACTGTCAAGGAGGCTGTGTCGTCCCGGCTCCGGATCCTTAAGTCCTTGACGACCAATGGTCTTGTTGCTAGAAGGTCAGTAGTGAACTCTATCTACAGATCGTACGTCAGGGCGTGTGTGGATTTTTACCTACCATTCCTCGCCTGTGTGGGTGAGGGCTGGGGGGAATCCAGGTGTCAATTAATGACTGTCTCCGCACAGTAGTGGGTGCTCTGCCGTCAACCCCCGTCCTGGCTCTACAGGTGGAGCGGGTGAATGCCCTCTGTATCTCAGAGCCAGGGAACTGCTTTTGGCCCTGTGTTTGCGTGCTGTTGCGAGGGGCAAGGATGACCCAGTCGCTTGCTGTTTGTCAGAGTTCTTGGTGTTGAGCGAGTTCGACAGGGGTCGTCTTGGGTCGCTTGGTCTGGGTGCATCCCTGTTGCTGCGCCAGCCTCTGCAGGGGTTTCTGGCACCCAGTTTTGCGACCCCTTTTCGGCCATGGTTCTGGTGTGGGGTGATCGCATCTGTCTTTGATGTTGGGCCACGCCCAGGAGTTCCGCGCATTTAATGTGATGCGTCGTTCCACAGTGAGCGATGGGGGGGGGGGGGCGGCTGGGGTTTTCATCCCAGAACTTCGTTTGGAGAGGTGCTTTTTCTTGCCAGTACTGCCTTCGGCTTTCTTGGGGGAGCTGGATGCTTTGTGCATTGCTCTTGATGAAGGACTTGATCTTGGTTTCCCTGCTTTTGCCGTGTTTTCGGACTCAGCGGCCGGGATTGCGTTCTTGAGGCGAACGTTTGCCACCCTGCGCGTAGAGCATCCTATTGCTGTTGAGATTGGCAGGAAGTTGTGGGCAGCCCTGCGAAGGGGAGTGGAGGTCTATCTAGTGGGTGCCTGGTCATTCTGCTGAGTTTGGCAACGAGGTTGCGGACGGATTGGCAAAGGAGGGTTGCAATGGTGGTGTGAATGTTGTGTGTTGCCCTGTTGTGCCACGGGACTTGCGACCGGTGCTTCGCTCTCTGTCGCAGCAGGCATGGCAGGTCGCTTGGGATGGTGGGCGCACTGGTCGACACCTTTTTGAGGTGCATCCGCTCGTGTCGTCATCTCTCTTTCTGGAGAAGATTTCGTGGAAGGATGCACAGCTTTTCACCAAGTTACGCACGGGCCATATTCTACTGCGGTCACACATGTTCCGGCTGGGGTGGTGTGATGATCCAATTTGTGCTTGTGGGTCAGGGGAGGAGACTGTGTCTCACTTTCTCTTTTCCTGCCCGTTGTGGGCCAGGTTTCGGACGCGTGCCGTTTTAGGCCCTGGATGGTCGCTCGGTAAAGCTCTTGGGTTGGTTGCTCGTGGGAAAGGGTTTCGGGATGCGGTAAGGGGTGTAGTTGTTTTTTGTGACCGAACTGGTCGTTTTGGCGGCGGGGGAGGCTAGTGTTGCTTGTTGCACCGTGTAGTGGGGAGGTGAGTGAGTGGCGGTGTATGTCTCTGGATGTTGGTGTGTGTGTGTGTGTGTATGCGTGTGTGTGTGTGTGTTAGTGGCAGAGAGGGCAGCATTGTTGTTAGGAGTTAAGTAAATTTGTAAGGTAGAGTAGAGCGTGAGGGGTCATGCCCGTGTAAGCTCTCGTATAAATAAATCAAATCAAATCAAATCAGTATACACATTCTCATTGTCCAAACTTTGGCCGTCCAATGAGAGACGATGCCGATAATACTAACAATGGTTATAACAATATTTTCGTACTTACGTGCCTTCCCACGCCATCCCCGTTACGCCCCCAGGCACCAAACCATAAAAGATATGCAGTTTGTATCGTACTGCACTCATTCGTCCGATTTCGTAGCTGGAAGCCTTCGTGTTATCTCGGTATCGATGAATAATCACCCTATGGGATTTAACATGGGGATGAGCAGACTAGCTAGCTAGCTAGTAGTAGCACATTTTCAACGTTATTGAGGGTCAGATTTTGCATTGAAAGTAGCTTAGCTGGCATTCCTTCACGAGTTAATTATCAACTGTTTAACTAATTGCGCTGCTGCCATTCACCCTCAAGATGCTGTTAATTATTTACAGTTAAATCTCTCAAAAGGCAACATAGAAACTCATAAATCTGAAGCTGTTTTGAAGAAAGACTCTGACGGACATTTTATTGCAAAAAAATAAACGCATTAAAAACATTAAACCTTCTCACTATCAAAGCATGTTGCAACTAAGGATTCAAAGGTGATGTTGGATGTGGCCACTAAAGAATACATAGATTCAAAAGTAGTGATGGTATGTGGCCACTAAAGGATAAATCGATTGAAAACTCGTGTCGGATGCAACAACGAAGGAATACGTCAATTCAAAAGTCTTGATGGTTACAATATGCGAAACAACCGCTTAATTAATCTTGCCATTGGCGTAGACCCCAAAGATGCAGTAACTTATTGACAGTTAAATGACTTATAAACCGACGTGAAAAAACTTCCATCTGATTTTGGATTGAAGGAAGATACCGATGATCATTTCCATGGTAAAAAAAAAAGAATATGCTGACATACGTCAATGAGCGGAGCATTAATTTAAGCTATGATATGTATGATATCACAAATTATTCTGATATACAGCATATGATATGCTGTAAATTATTCTCGATTTAAAAAATCAAATCGGAAGCCAACAGATTTCCTCAATACCTGAGAATGATAAAGGGGACTTTAATGCCGTCAATAATCCTACACAAACCAACGATGCTGCTTCGATACGTCCTCGAAAAATGTTTTAAATTAAGTAGGTTTTATATCATCACTCCATTCCAAAAAGTAATTTTTTCACATGTAGTAATGGTAATCCTTTTAAATACAACTATTGCTCTCACGGATATTATTTGTTGGGATTGAGCTTGTTGAGTGCTCCTGTAGACTTAAAGCTGCAATGCATAATATTTTACAATGAAGCAAAACCGAAGTACGAATATATGGAATATGAAGAAGAAGAATCGCACATTGGTTTTCAATTTTATCACAAGAACTATGATCCTGAGGATGTATATGTATTAACAAGAATATTAGGGGGAAAATTCTAAAAAAATTTGGACTGGATCGTGTATTTCTATAGCAGCTGATATGAATAGTTATCGGGAAATGGGTCATCTTTATAAAGTGTGTAACTACTCGGGGAATGGACGAGAGGTTTCAATTTCAAGAACTCAATTCCAATTCATTCCTTACTGCACAGCTAGGGGTTCTGTACACAGAGTATCACATATTAGGCACTTGGTCCAGGTTGCAGCGTGTCCAGCACGCATAATTTTTTTTCGTAAACAGTTCAGCATAGGCGGCCAAATCGGGCCCCTTGATTGGTCGTTCTCTCGCTTGGAAACATGGCGACCGCCGGACGCGTCTGGCGAGGCAGCAATTCAACTTCGAACAGACTGTCGCGGTGACTTGCCTTCCCTTGCTTAATATCTACATACGTGCTAGTTTACATACGTGCCAAATGAATTTGATATACGGTGAAGCATCGCTTTGGTGGCTAATCTGTCACAGTACCACTTTTGGGTTTCTCGGTTACTGCTGCTAAATTTTTCAAATACTAATACGCACTCTTTACACTCCAACTCACTCTACATTTTTTAATATTTTATTCTGCTGCAACTTTATTACGTTAACTTTTACTCCGGAGTTTACCCCCCCCCCCCCCACTCCTAAACTGATTTCTAAAAATATCACCCTGCAGGTGGTGTAAATTAACCTGTTTTTATTCTTTGTGTTAATTTCACTAAAATCCATTGCTAAAAATCAACTACTTACAACAACATTAAAGACATAGACAAACCAAATACCTGCCAGGGTATGAATATTAGTATTAAATAATGCTTAAACGTGTCAATACCGGTGTAAGCCTTAAAAAGCTGAATGCACTAAAGGAACAGAAACAATAAAAAGACGTGTAAGCCAACAACGTTGCACTAACGTTTTAAAGTATAAAAGTTAAAAATCGATTCATTGGTTCGATTTCTAGGTGAGCAATACTAACCCAACAAGAATAAGAATAACAACAAGAGTATTGTAGTCGCATTCAGCATTCAAACGGCCCTAGGTCTTGTTCATATCTAAATTTTAACCTATAAAAAGTTGAAAATCGGTTCGTTGGTTCAATCACTAGGTGAGAGCAATATTTCCCCAACAAGAAAAAGAACAACAACAAGATTGTAGTCACATTAAAATAACGTACAAAACGCCTATAATACCTTCTTCTTAATACCTATTTCATCTTCTTTATACCTTCTTCTTCATACCTATACTTTTAACTATAAAAATTGAAAATCCGTTCATTGGTTCGATCTCTAAATGCGAGCAATATTTCCCCAACAAGAAGAACAAAAAGAATATCGTAGCCGCATTAACATACCATTCAATAGGCCATAGGCCTTGTTCAAATAAAAAAATCTGATCATTAGTTTGATCTCCAGGTGAGGACAAAGAGTACCAACAACAATAAAAACAACAACAACATGAAATTGCCAAGCTGTGTAGGCCAAGCGGTTCAATTTAGTGTTGTTATCACGCACTGTTTCATTAGTTTCCCGTTAACTACTGTACTGTATTTTTCGACGAATGGAGGTTAATTTTATAAGGGAGTTCTTATAATAATATATAAATGTCACGTTCAACAAGAGCATGATCTTAATTTTCGCACTTTTGTGCTTTGTTGTCAGTGTTTATATTTCAAAATTAGGTTTTAACCAAATCCTGTTACGAAATGGGCATTGTGTGAATTTATGATATTTTTTTTTTTGCGTAACGTTTATGATTTTTTGAAATTTTGCTCTTGTTTCCTTTTAGAACACCATGATTACAGCAATGTTTCATTCCAGGTTACTGAATTTATTTGGCCACTAAAATTATACTTTACTTGTTTGTTTATATTCAAAAATCCAAATAAATTCTCAGTTAAGTTATTTGTCAAATACTTCCAGTGTATTAGTTTAGAATATAATTTTAAGGGACCTTTTAAAACTTTTCAATGCACAGAAATTGGTTGCTACTATTAGCAGCAGTAACAAGAAACCCAAAAGTGGTACTGTGACAGATTAGCCACGAAGCAATGCTTCACCGTATAGCAAATTCATTTGGCTTAAACGTGGTTCGAAAATTTATCACTGGATGGCGCTCACAATCGATTCATGCGAAGAATGGGTGAGTGGTAATAAAATAGAGAATTAGGTTCCTTTTTCAGTTATTACAAGCTTGATTGATGAGTTGCAGTATTAACTAGTATTTTAAACTGGCACGTATGTAGGTATTAGGCAAGGGAAGGCAAGTGAAAGGGACAGTCTGTTCGAAGTTGAATTGCTGCCTCGCCAGACGCGTCCAACGGTCGCCATGTTTCCAACCGACATAACGACCAATCAGAGGGCGCGATTTGGCCGCCTATGCTGAACTGTTTACGAAAAAAAATTATGCGTCCAGCCCTAGAGAGTCTCAGAAAGACAACCTTTCGAGTTGCCTCTCCCATTCTGACTGCCTTCCATGGTCCTCCAGCATTCTTTTATACCATGGCAAACAATGAAAGCTTGCCTGAGGCAACAGGTTAACAGGTGCGATCCGGATCCAACTGGGTTTGCAGTGGACCTGTGTCGCCACCTGGCTTCTGGCATCCCTCCAATTCCTGAGTAGGCGGTAATTGGAAGGCTGGCAGGTAGCCATGTTTGAGACAACGTGTACTACGAAGTGTAAGCTTTGCCGTACATATAAGCCGTTACAAGTTGATCTACTCCAAGGCCCTGGCAAATTTAGATAACTATCGTCTCATCTCATCCAAAACTGTCTCGTACTCACGACCCTTCAACAACACACTTAGAAAAAACAAACAGAAATGACTGCACCATACGCGATTAAAATTCTGCACCCTGTCGTGGTTGTACTTGATGGGGCCCAAGTACCGCGAGATCAACGGGGGAGCCTCAGATTGCCGAAACTATCAAAATAACGGCATGCCCATGACGGTCGAATAAGCCGCCCAATGACTGCTGTCTCCAGCGTGAAAATCTTCCAGGTTTATGATGCCACATTCGCTCCGAGGTTTGGGTTTTAACGAAGTCGATCTTTGCTAAAAGCACCTCTGTATTTAGGAATTTTCAAGACTTTGACCAATTGGTTCAAGTCGAGATTCATTAACGGTCTAGTAAAATTGGTAAACACCTACACTGGCCTGAAATAGTCCTCTGTCACGCACGGCATCATGACACTGGTTGACAACGTATTTTCGACTTTCATCTTTTGTGAACGATTATAAAGGAAGGCAGTGATCCAACCTGCCAGATTTCCCACGATGCCATACTCAGTAAAAAGTTTAAGTAGGAGTTCTCGGTCTATCACCGACTCCAAACACCTTCCTGAAGTCGAAATAAATGACATCGGTAGCCACACCAATGTCGAGTGTGCTACTCCATCGATCAAGCACAGTAATAGCTGGTGGGTTGCAGACCTCTTAGGTAAAAACCCAAATTGGTCCTGGTTAATTACGGAGAAAGCATGCAGGTGGTGAAGAATTTCATCCCTAATAATAGATTCCATTATCCTACAAGCTACACGTGTCAATACAATGGGGCGATAATTTGACAGATGCAAAGCGGATCTACGCTTAAACACAGGTGTTACAATAGCTATACGCCACAGACTGGGTGTACAGCCGCTGGTATAAGATAAGGTAAAAAGCTTAAACAATGGATAGCTTATTTCGTAAGCAATTTGTTTCAAAAGATAAGCAGAGAGACCATCAGGTCCATCAAGTAATTTCAGAAGAGCCCTCGTGATTTTGGGCACAGTGAAAACAATATCAGGGCACTCGCCGAAGGTACTCGGCACTCCAGCCTGGGGACAGTTACAACGGCCGTCATCAACAATACTGTTGGAAGCAAACACACCACTAAGCAGCTCAGCTTTTTCAAGGTTTCCATACGAAACAGGTTCCCAGACTTGAGGGGTGGGATGGATCTTGAAGTGATCGTTTTCTGGCGGTCTAGTTTAGAAAGAGCATAGTGACTCCTATCACGCACAGTCACTGCCTCCAGTGAGCTATGCCATTCCTCAACATATTCTGAGTACTGTTTCCTAGCAAAGTTATAGGTCTGTCTGTTTTCGATACTAGGGTTAAGTTTAAAACGTTTCATAGCTGCAGTTTCATGGCCCGCATCTTCATAATGCTTTTAGGAGTCTTGAGTATAGACTACCCTCCTATGGGAAATGGGTATCCGGCAAGTCAACAAGTGGCCCCGAAGAATTTCGAGAAAACAAGCCCAAGCGTGTTCAATATCAAGATGTGTATTGAAAATTAGGCTATTCCAATCCACAAACAAGAGTGATTTTTTTAAGAAGTTCGAAATCGAGTTTATCCGTAGGATTATCAAGATTAGAACTTATCGGAGAAGTGCCAACCAGGCAGGGAGTATTCTGAAAAAAAGTTACAATAGAGTGGTCGCTGTTTCCGAAATGGGCCCAGACTTGCAAGCCGTAGACCAGCTTGTCATCGCAGAAAATGAGATCAAGAATGTTATCCCCTCTGGTCGACTCATTTACCAATTGGCAAAAACCCAGAGGTGCGATTTGTTCAAGGAACAATTTATGGTGACGATTTTCCGACCAGCCATGTAGCGACTGCTTTAAATATCGTGTCATCATTGCTAGCTCTACATAACATCAGCATGTGTTTGCTACCTTACACTATCTTATTGTAATCCTCTAATACTCCCGTGATGTGCTTTAAAGGAATGGTGAATGAGAAACTGCCTTTCGAAATTCGTTCCCCAAGATTGTTTCACACCGCAGTTTAAAACCCAGGTTATCTGCTAAACTCGCAGCTACAGCGTCGGCGGCACTATCTATTGCCCAACAGTTCCCCAACAACGATACTTGACTGGTCTAGTAATACGTGAGCAAGGCTTTCATGATGGTACCGTACCAGCGATAATTTAATTCATCAACTAGCTTGTCACCCAGTTATTTAACGCTGGAAAACATGTACATGGGCGCATTGTTGATGAGTGTGACAGCGTTGGCATTCGCGAAATTACTGTTATCGATATTGAGCAGTTTACCCTTAATCAGTTCACGTTGTTGATGTTGGTGTGGACTATGGGGTTATACTCGTGATCTAGACACACGGTAGTGAGTCGCGCCAAGTTAGGCTACAAACATCACAACAAACTTCACATCAATTCAATTGTCAGGGGCGGACTGGCAATAGTGCCCCAACGGCCATAGTGTAATAGTGCCCCGGTGGGCCAACTGGCTGGGGGGCCACTTGAGTCAAGTTTTTGTTTGCGTTTTATGGCAGTAAAAAAAAAATACTACTCCATTTTGGTGGAAAACGGTGTTTAATTGTTTTGTCCTTTTGCTGTTAAAAAAAAAAGTTATTGTGCGAAAATGGGGTGGGTTGGGGGAGATAACCCCTGGTCCTGTAAAACAATAATCTGGTTAGCGCGCTAGCAAGCCGCCCGACGATA
>JAHWFP010051497.1:0-16973 GCA_023313725.1 Lithobius niger | reverse complement strand
ACGAAAGCAAAGTAAAAAAGAACGAAACCAATTAAAAAAACCTGTATTTGGAGCAATGCGTGTAAAATATATATGAGCAGCCTCTGTATTAGGGCGCATTTACGCAAAGTCTCGCCTTTGCCTTCTCGCGGCTAGAAATCATCTGAAATTCCGACATGGCGGCGGAATTTAGCTCTGCCAGCTCGCAACTAAACGAGTCAACATTTTAGTTAAGAAGCCACTGGAAAAATCGTTTCGTCAGAACAAATTCTTTATCGTATTGTCACAGATTATAAGACTGCAAGTATTTACTCCGACGATGTCATATTTAACTAATCCAGGTAGCGTCGTTACCATAGCAACGGCACATCTGCCATCGCGATTAAATTCTAGCTGCGGGAATGCAAAGGCGAGTCGTTGCGTGAACGCTCCCTTAGGGCGCGTTTACGCAACAAGACCTTCTCGCTCGCCGAAAGCTAATTGCTAGGCACCCGTTATTTATTTACGATTAATTTCCCGTTTCTATTAAATGAATGCGGTAATAGGCAATAAATTAAATGTATTCTAAATAACAACACGGACAAAGAACAAAGTGCAACAGTCATTTTAAACATTGCTACAACATTGTTGCCATTTCACGCTATTTCCAAAATTTGCTATTCTCGCTGCAAAAAAACAGCTTCCAGCAGTGATCAATCGACGGTAGAATAAATAGCTACTCGCAGAGAGAATTCAAAATCCAACATAGCGTCCATTTCGGTATTGTTGAATCGAAGACAAAGCATCCAATACCGTGGCCCCGATTGGTACTTGGGTGGGTGACCTCCTGAGAATCCATTCCGGGTGTTGCAGACATAGGGCCTTAGGGCTTCGTCGGGCAGATGACCGGGTGCGGTTAACGCTCGCTAAAATCCTTTGACCCTTTTTTTGAGCATCCAATACCGGCATTCAGAAATCTGTCCGTCGTCTTGTGCTGCAATAAAAATTGTTTTCTAGTTGTCATATATTGACGCTGTCGTGTTGCATGCATCGTACGTCGAGGCACGAGGAGGAGTTTTGCGTCCGCGTTGTTGCCATGGTTACTACGTATAGACAACTCGAAAGCCGCATTCTCCGGCAAAGGCGAGAAGCAGCCAGCCGATTTAGTATTGACTAAGTAAAAACCAGTAAGCCAGAAAATTGTCCTTGCGTAACCGCGCCCTTAGTCTTGGGTACTATCACCGTACGATGAATCGTAGCACGTGTGAAATGACAGCCAGCAACTGGATGAGATACGTTGCCATGACCGCATCGAAGCGCTTCAGACGGATGCGCATCGCGTCCGTGTCGCCTCCGTGGGTCTTGTAAACACCCGTTCGTGTCGCTTGCTCCGTTCGTGGCGCTTTCCCCCAAAGCGCTTCACGGAGGTGGTTTGAGAGTCTGTATCGCATCGTCTTTGTGCGTGTAAACACTCGCAATCGCATTGAGCCGTCGGAGAAAGCATGGTAAAGATGGCGGACACAGTTACGGCGCCCACGTAATTTGTGCTGGTGCCATTCGAATTTTAGGTAAATAAACCGAAAATGAATGTGCATGACTAGGAAGACCTCTGAGTTTTGATTACATTTGGTTACTTGGGTCCAAGCTGACCTAGTTTACAACATGCAGGGGGTAGAGCAGCGTGGGACTTGCTCACTCTTCGCCAAAGGGAGGGCAGGAAGAAAGGGTTTTCCGATCGCTTATCTTTCGTCTTGCAAACAGGTGCCGTTTTTGTTGCGCATTTCAAAGCGCATCGCTAAAAGGCGCTTTCTTGTGGCCATGTAAACGATGCCTTGTGATAATAGAAAACAATTTTGTGAATATATATACAGACCTCCGTGGGTGAACATTTTTTAATTCGCGGAAAAGTGGAATTGAGGGCGACCTGATTTTCCGAAAAGCCAGAGTTTTAACAATCAGTTTTTGCATTTTTGAACAGAGGTTGAAAACTCGCGAAACTCATGCCTCCCCAGCATGACCATGGTTTTGCATACAGTAATTTTACATCGGTAATAAAATACGTGCGATACCATTCTTAATTTCTTTACAAGGTAGTCAATATGTTGTGTCCTAGTTAAAGACTAGGTCCAAGTATACTTATTCGGAGGCCCTGTTGATTTTGGGCCAAATGCAGTCTTTCGTTTGCTCACATGATTTAAATAATTGACACAAAGTACTCATATCGTCGGTGTTTACATTTTTCTTAAGAGAGAAACCGACACACGACGTTTTTTTTGCCACTTAAGACAATCCTATTGCGATAAAACAAGCTCAGTCCGTAAATCCGTTGGATTTTTAGAGTTAAGGAGCTTATGATGCTGGTGTGATTCCAGGCAGACGTTGGGTAGATATTTTATTTTTAATATACTGGCTACAATAGAATGGTCGAAAGAATTAAGTTACGCGATGTTGCCGCCGATTCATGGATTTACCACGAATTAGTAATTTTGAAAACTTTCCGGAAACAACACCGTGGACCTGAAATGACAATCCACGAAGATCATCAACAGTGTCAAGACCTCCAGACCTGAGGCTTAAACATTATACTGAAACAATGTCAATCTATCTAACTATACGTAAAAAAAAAACACCAGGGTTCCAAGTAAGGGAGGGAGAGCAGTGATGGGCGCTATATTCAGACCACACAATAGGGAGAATGCTGCGGGGGAAGAGAAGGTGGTACCGAAGAGGCAGCAGGGGGAGGGGGGGACTATGATCTCACAACTGGAGAATGTGGGGTCGGGGGGGGGGTGGGAAGGAGCGGGGGGACAGTACGGGGGGGTCAGAGTCATGTTGTGCAGTAAAGTATTTCGCTCGTGCATGCGGAAACCAGTTAGACCGGCGTATGTTACGCTGGGGGTGCAGCTAGTATATCTCTATATAGAAAACGCTTAGTTGGGATCACTCCGCAAATTCATTATGCACTATAATGAAAGGACGAGCAGGTTCATTTTTGGCACGGTAGCAAAAGAAAGAGGTCGACAATGTGAACGGATGTGCCGTAAACAAATCAGAAACAAACGAAATATTGCTTATTAATGCTGGGTGTTAAGCCTTGTTCGCATTACAGTCTCTCCTCTCCTAACCTGGGAGACCACTCACTTAATTTGAAAACGGAGGCGTTCGTTCGCAATACCGACTTCCTCTCTCATAAACCCATTTAAATCAACCCTTTTTCCCCTCGACTCCCTCCTCCGCCACCCCCTACACACATGCACGGTCTCACCCAAGTCTCACCTAGAATTTTGTATAGCGATAGTTGACACTGTTCGTTCGCAATTGCTTTTCACTCGGCTCCCCTAACCCTGAGGGCACAGCTCACCTAGCTAGGGCAGGGAAAGGACCTCTCACAACATTTGAGACAGCTCCCCTCACTGAGGCAAGGCAGACGTCGTTCGCATTACAGCTCTCCTCCCTCAAGTAGGAGGGAACAGACGAAGTTAAGAGAGGAGAGATGGTACTGCGAACAAGGCTTTACAGCCGCGTTAGTGCATGGCGTTGGAAGCCAATTTGTCAAGAAAGTTTTTTTTTATGCTGTACAGTTTTTTATTTCCCATAAGGCGAATAATTCAGCATCAAGTAAGCCAACTACACACTTGCGATATTATCGCGCAAACGATATACGGTTTTGGTGAAGTATAACTTCTGTGAATGTCGCAGAAGCAAATCCCGCGCCGAAATATTGTAAAACTGCCGAACCCTTAACCAGTGTTTAGTGAAACCAGCAAACATTTGGCAATAATCGATTGGTAAAGCCAGACTGGTACATTTTTTACCGCAGCTGGTCTCGCAGAAACTTGTACCTGCAGCTCCAGTACGCACACTTAACTCCAGGAACTCCAATGATGAATCCACTTGTTTCGATCAATACTTAATTTGTACTGGGCGTCTCGCTACGCATAAACTCTGAATGGTGAACCGAACACGGTAGACTGTGCGGCAAATGGACCTGGTCCCTCACGAGTCACTTCTGAGGAACACAATTTTGTTCGGATTTCAGATGCAATCACGCTCAGAGTAATGGACTAAACCTGAAGACAAGCGCTTCAAGCTTAACATTTTCCGCTGAACCACCGCTGTAAACACCACGTGTGTATATAGTTGGTTTAGGATCAACAGAAACCAAATTGAGTTTATTCGCGTCCAGAAAGGCCTCAGCAAAGGTAAAGTCCATATCGACACTGGAACCGTGGACATCACGGTAACCTTCAACCCTGTCCCTACATTGATTGCGACAATAATCGAGCGTAACCGTTTTATACGACCCACACCAAAGTTACCAGTTTTCTAAATTTTTCTAAAGTTGTCAATGGGAGAAGTGGGACAAAAGGGGTAAGAAGGTTTTTAAAGACCTTCAATATATAAGAAAAAAAAAACAGAAAAAAAAAACGATTTTTGATAAGTGAGCATGTTAGAATCTTCTTACTATCATCCGATTTCTCCCTTTTCGTCCTTTGAAGACATCTAAAAGAGGATTAGGACGACAAAAAAGGCTACAATTGGAACTTTTTTTCGTTCTGAGACTTTATCCCTGAATGAGGTTTCAAGTCTGGTCCCCTTACCTATTGAAGGACACTGATCAAGAATTTATAGGGTTGGAGAGAATAATTTGTAACTGTAAAAAGTACCTATTGAAACGTGTTACATTCATTCCTATTAGTTCTGCCCGAGTTTTCAGAGGGCGCCACGCGTTCCATCTGGTTATTTTTGCTCATTTTTCAGCCCAAACCTAAAGTAAACTAAATCACAACTAAGCTTAACTTAATAATAATTAAATACAAGCTAGTTACGTTTAGTTTAGTTTCATTTTAGGCTAAAAACTGAGTAGAAATTCCCACATAAAACTCACGGCGCCCTCTATAAACTTAGACGAAACTAACAGGAATGAATCTAAGACGTTTTAGAATGGGTCTCGGTCACAAATTCTCCTCCCCAACCCTAGAAATTCTTGGTTACAGTCAACTACTTAAATTCCCTAAACTACATTCCCTCGAATTGGGCAGATTAAAAGCCATTTTTCCCTAACTTTTAAAATTTTGCACAGTGTACTACCATTTGATATTCCATTTCTTGAAGTTTGTACCAGGGGTCGGTCACACATTAAAATTAGTAATTCCAAAATTCAAATTAAACTGCAGGAAGCACTTCTGCGTAGTAGGGCTGTTCAAGCTTGGAATTCGCAAAGTAAGGAAGCGGTTCCGGTCCTTTCGGAGTACATGTTAAGAAAATTATTAGACAAACACTAGGGGTCGCGGGGTCGCTGATGAGTGAGCGAAGCGGAAATTTGATTAACGAAACTTAATTCGGTCAAACACGGACATACGCGTGAGCGACCAAACCGTACCAGTGTTGTAAAGGGTGCATCCAACACCACCCGTGCGAACAGCGGACTCCAGCAAGCAATAAAACTTTATTACCCAGCGAAAAATTTCTTCACGCAACAGTGCTTGAGCATCCCGATTTTTAAAATGGTGCACCCAGTGATTTGAGTCGCAGGATGCGCTGATTGAGCGAACGAAGCGAACGAAAATCAGCGTTTGTTAGACAGTGTGCGCAAAAAATTGGATTGAAGAAACGTAATTCCTTGAAAGCGTATGTTAGCCAGCGTGTGCGCATAAATTGGATTGAAAAAAATAATTCGGTGAAACACTGACATACGCATGAGCAACCAAAACCGTACCAGTGTTGCAGTCGCCGCTGTAAAGACTGGTGGACAAGTGTCTTTATCCTTTCTTTAACAAATATTCATATTGTTTATTGGATTTCAGTACTGTGTACCTTGAAAATTTATTTAAAATCTTAAGCTAATTTTGTAATTTTAATTTGTTGTGTGTGTTTTGTATCGTACTTTTTCCATGAACTACGATACGTATTATGTCTCAATCTGTATCTGCTTTCGTTTTATGGTTTCGACTTTACCTTACATTTGTTATAAATTGACGTACGCTTTACATAAGTTTTATTACTTTTTTCGTATGGCAGCCAACACGCTCTTGTGGAATGCGGGTGCATACGGCATTTTGTGCTGTTGGCATGGTTCAATAAAAAAATGTAAATATTCATTAAAAATGGCTGCTATGGTGCAATTCTAAATTCCACCCCTCTCCTCCCTCATGGGGCAAGGCGGCTTGATGATTAGCATGACCGATTCATGTGCCAGAGGTCTCGGGTTCGATTCCAGTCAAGCCACCCCTGGAATTTTCGGAAAGAGAAGAGCCCTGTGAAGTCTCATGCTCATGTTGATTGGGGCACGTAAAAGATCATAGAAATATCCGATGGGATGGAATGTCTTAGCGAAATCGTCCCTCTCTCTTCCTGGAGCTTCAGTCCTTTCCTCCAGCTCAGTGGCGTGTACAGGAAGAGGGGGGGGGGAGCAGGCCCCTGCCCTTTTCGGATATTACGCTTTCTGTAAAAAAAGAAATAGCCTTATTTTTGCCAGCATTTGCTGCAGTGCCTCTAAAGGCCTGAAAAAGACCAAAAAAAAAAAGAGCTGAAAAGGCAAAAAATTCTATGAAAAGGTAAAAATAATAATAATAGCTTTATTCAGCAATCGGCCCGAAGTTCTGTAAGAACTTATTCGTGCCGTATTACAACATAAAAATGTGCAATGACATGGTGTGAGGAAAAAAACAGAAATATGGTGTTTAAACAGTGAGACAGTTTGAAAGCAAGGCAGGAACATGGTTAGACATTACACTTGCAACTGATATCACCACAAAAAAATCTGCAAATGAAAATATGACAATGCAAACAATATCAATAAAACATTACTAATAGATAGTGAAAAAAGTCCCTGGGAAAAAATATCCGCTGAAAGCCTAATAAAGGCCCAAAAAGGGCAAAACAGAGGCCTGAAAAAAGCTAAAAAGGCTAAGAAAGGGTAAAAAGATAGGCACAAGAAAAAGTCCCTAAAAAAATGTGTCCTTTTATTAAAAGTTACCCTTGCCCTCTCGGGGATCTGCGCTCGCTACTACCCTGGCGTATTCGAAATAGCCATGTCAGGGACCAAAGTTGAAATGGTTTTAGCGATGTCGAAGGGTGAAGTTATTGACTCTTTCAATGCGGCGACCAAAGTGCGTGGAGGGACCAGTCCCCGATTCGGGAAACAACAACAAATTCAATTTAAACACGACGCACATATGCAAATGAGTTTAAAACTTGATATCGGGTCCACCGAAAAGAGGTTAGACTCTAATTTGATAGCTCCTCGTGTATACTACATGGATAGGGGGACGCTGAGGGATTTGTGCATTTAATTTCATCACCCTACTCAGGTGAAGCGCAGTCTGGCATCAACTCCTGAAATCGTGTATTATACGTATTGAATTGCGCAAACCTGCAGATCTAGGCCTTAGTGATGAGAAAGATAATACTCTGAAGTTGCTAGCTGTAATTAGTGTTGACGATCAACACTAACTTTTTAGGTTAGCGTTGATAGTTAGCTGTTTCACAAAAGCGGCTTTGCAGCATAGATGGGTGGATGATATAATGCTTGCTCTGGTAAAACCTTTACCAATGTCAACCAATCAGCGATCACCATATAGCCAGTATAGAGTGTAGACATCACTCGCCATTTTTATCTTCCATTCGCCACAAGCTACAAGCTGCACCACGAATATTAAATTTTTTTACATTCTTTTAATGCGCGTGCTTGATGACAACTCCAGCAGCAAAACCTAAATAGGCCTATGACTGAATAGCCTCTGCAATTTTGGGGGCGAGGGATGATGGTCTAACTGGAAAATCACATCATTGGAAGATCGCACACGTTATACCAATATAACAGAAAATCGTCTAACATCCCTGCCTCGCTCGCCCTGCCGCGCTCATTGCGGCTGCACATATAACATTAAAAACAGCAGCCATATTATTGTCCAGTTAGACAATTACCCGTTGTACGATTATCCATTATACGATATTCCGTTTAGATGATTTTTCAGATTTTTTATTTAGGCAGATATTAGACAAATTATCTATCCCATTTGATGATTTTTCCAGTTAAGACTTTCGTCAGACGCCCACAATTTTGTAGGCAATGCTGCAAACCTTTCGTTTCTATCTAAACCATGCGCAATGGCTGTTTGCCGTGACGTCACCATGAGTTAGCCAATGATGAACGAGAACAACGGCTGTTTGGCCGTCTGATTGGACTAGCCCAGTCACGTGATATGCACGTCACAGCAAACAGCCATGGCGTGTGGTATAGCACGGTTACTGAGTTACCGCCATTTGAGTGCCACGGTTCGTTTTAAGTCAACAGCTTGGTTAATATGGCTATATTACTTACTACTTCAGACAAGTTTCTGTCCAGAATGATCATGGCACATCAATTTTAAACGCAGGAACTGAAATCACCTACGATTTGGAAACAAAAAAATATTGAAACCTGTTTTCACCAGTCGGTGACGCACTTCCGGTAACCATGGTATAACATGCGCATGCGCAGCGCCCCCCCCCCCCCCTCCGCAACGAAGATCTTGAACGCCTATCTACGCCGGACATCGTACACAGCATAATACATAACTGTATTTTTTTTCCGGACACACTTTTTCCCGTTACATTGTCTCTCGCCCAATAGGAACCCGACGCGCTATTGTGCCTCCTTTCGCATCGTGAAAGCCGAGATCATGGATTGAGATTATAGCTTTGGGTTTCGCTAAGGACATCTGCAACCCAACGCATTTGTGCCTCTATTATTTTCTGCTTCTTCTTTCCTCGTGTGCTTTCTTTTTTTTTTCCGTTCTGTTTTTTCTTGTTAATACCGTACCACGCGCCGGTGTTTTTTCTTCTTCTATTCACAACACTAGAGATGAAAGGGAAAGGAGGGAAAAGCCGAAATCTGATCTTGAGAAAGCTGCGTTTAGAGACCCATATTGGACACCCGGGTTATCTTAACTAGCGCCTATTAAGGAAAGAAAAGGGGCCATGGAAGACATTGATGGCGGATCATTATACAAATATCGTGCATAAATACGCATTGTCGGCTGGATGAAACCGTAAAAAAAAACGAGTTCTTTTTAGTTCAATGGTGGAAGAAGAAATTTTAAAAGAAATGCTGCGGCCGGGAGGTATTTAGACCCGTTTGCAGACTTAAAGCTGTAAGTTTCGGAAAGAAAGATTTTTTAATTAACTAGTTCAGCGTATGCTAGTTAAATTCCGTGAAAAATTAGTTAACACCACTCCGAAACAGAACTGCAACCAATTCCGACACTAACGGACGCTAAACAGAGAGACAGCGTTGCAATGTAAGGCGTCGCAATGAAAAATCTTGTTGCTCTCTCAGCATTATCAAGAATTTATACGAATTTTGGTATTATTACTGCATTTTTCTGTCAAACCCTGGCGCCCGTTCTGCTGCACCTGCAGACTTGTGTAATCAGGTTGAATTTTTGTTTTCTTTCCGCAAAGCTACCACCACGCTCGAATTACACTGAAAAGACCACACGGGATCTTCCTGCTCCAGTAATTATACAGATCGTAGCTTTACTCGTCTCTGATTGGTCATCCACAAACAAACCACAGATCTTGACAGTTTATCTCACTTAGAGCAAGGTGTTTGCTTGCAGCTAGCTACACCCATATTAGTCAGCTCTTCGAGGCGGTTTGTTCGCTGACTCCACCGAGTAAAGATGGCGGGCCTGCAGTCTTTTTCTTGACCAGAATAATTATGTAATTAACAGATGGTGGAGATTGTCTCACAGAGGCGACCCCTTTAAGTTAAAAAAAAAAGTAATATGTCTGTGAAGGTGATGTGGCTAGTAATAAAGTAATTAGGCAAGTAATAAGTGAACAAGACTGTAATTAGGTAATAAGGCTGTGTAATAAACGAATTTACCAGTCGTTACTTAAATTAAAACTACGTAGCTACGCCCTTGACAACGCACGTATAACGCAAAAGTGATGGTGAGCAAAAGTACGTTCAAGCAAATAAGTCCTATACAATTGAAACGTATAAGAATGTAAGGTAAGATAAGAAAAAGACGGTGCCGAGCCGAGACTTAAAAGGCACCCCTTCCCCCGCCCCCAACAAACACGGATCAAACCCGCCAGACGTCAAGTCGAGTGTTAAAGCTATCAGCGAGGGAGCAGAAACAACATGCTCAGGCAGGCTGTTCCACGGGAGCACCACACGCTAAGTTAAAAAAGCAAAAGCAGCAGTTGAGGGTAGAAGTCAGACACTATAGCTTGATAATATCACCACGACTGTAGTTTAAAGTTCCCGTAAAACATGGAGGAAAATTCGAAGTCCAAGAAATTTAGAATGGAGTTGATACGTAAGAATAATGTCACCCCTGTCGTACCTCTCACGATGTGTGGAGAGCTTAAGCCGGAGAAAACATGAAGGGAAATATAATAAGTTTATTCAGCCATCAGCACGAAGTTGTGTATGAACTTTTGTATGCCGAATAACAATATAAAAAAAAAGCATGGGTATGCAAGCACATGGTGCAAGGAAATGACAATTAATTTGACGATATCATGTTATGAGACAATGTAATAGCAAGGTAGGAACCAAAAATGGTTATTGTGCGCGCAGCGTAACTTGAGTCCTGCAGGTATTTTATGAGCGGCTACATCTTCCTGGAGGGAGCGGCTTTAATCGACGGCCGCCATTGTTTTTGTAACCGTCTAGGATATCAACAAGGTGCTCTGCTATCGAAAACATACAATCGATTATCTGTGTTCGTTCTGGGGCGAACTCAAGATAGGCCGCGGACACTATAGGCACTTAGCTTACAAACTTACAAATGATTGCATCACGAAAAATAAGCAAAAGAAAAAAGATAAATAGAGACAATGTAGACGGCAGTTTCCCCCTTTTCCCCCTCTTTTTCTATGTCACAACTGACATGCGAGTTAGAAACGAAACCACATTATAATAGCCGTTTACACGTGAGGGGAAAAAAATAATCTTTTGAGTTCAGTTGAACTTTATTTCAGTATGGTTTACAAAGAATTTGTTTTTTTTTCTTAAATTTTGACGATTCTTATGTCAGCTGAAGCAATTAATACTTGTATGGCTGAACCGGCTAAATTTTGAACATTACTAGATTTTTTTAGAGAAGAAGAAATCTGGTAAAGATAGGCGCCAACCCGGGGATCCGATCCGGGAAACCTCTGATCATCGTCGAGACCGAAAGATTGTCCAGAATTAGCCAGAATACATCCCATAGCTGCTGAAGGAGCATGGTAGCCTCTCACGCTACCCGGGCCGGCAGTCCTGACGGGGACTTTGCCAATGTCCCCTTTCCAGGGGTTCGACCAGATCCGCAAACCACCAGCAATCAGGCTGAGCTCTCTCACCACTCAGCCACGATGAAGAAAAAAAAGCGGATAAAATACACGAGCACTAGAAAACAATGCAACAAAATAGTAAGAAAAGTTGTCAGTATTAACTCATGCTGAGCAGCCTTGCTAAGCTCAAAAGGTTTTGATCTAACAACCACTTAAACAAACGATTCTTGAACGATTTCAGCCCAGTCAGTTTAATTTCGGTTGGCAATGAATTGAAGAAATTTACTGACCAGGTGGTAACTGCATTTGTGGAAGTCTTTCCTTAGCACCTTTTGTTGGACGAAATAAAAACAGGATTCATTCCCAGTGTGGTGATCCGTCACAAGACGAGTAAAAAAATGAGCAGTTTTTACAAAAAAAATAATAACGGTTCTATAGACGTACTGATGGCGGGTTAGCAGAATACCTATAGCTGTTGATAAAGTGGACAACAGTGATCACGTTGCTGTTTGGACCTAATCGTTCTGATAAATCGGTGTTGACGCTCAATATCAGGATCAATGGTATTCATGTAGGTGCCAACCCTACGTGGTTCAATGAGTTTATTAAAGCCCTTGTAATTAACCTTGGTGATATTGTAAAAACATCGACGAGACATCGAACTGAGAGAAAAAGTAGCGTAGGGGCGCGTTTAGCAACAAGTGGCCTTGCATTCTCGCAGCTAAACCATGCGCAATGGCTGTTTGCCGTGACGTCACCATGAATTAGCCAATGACGAACGAGAACTACGGCTGTTTGGCCGTCTGATTGGACTAGCCCAGTCACGTGATATGCACGTCACAGCAAACAGCCACGGCGTGTGGTATGGAAGCTTGAAGTTATCTGAAATTCCAACATGGCGGCGGTTTTAGCTCCGCCAGATCGCAACGAAACGATTCAATAATTGAGTTAAGAAGCGGTTGGGGAAATTCTTCCGTCAGGAGGAATTCTTATCTTATTGTCACGAATTATAAGACTGCAAGCATTTACTCAAACGATGTCGGATTTAGCTAATCCAGGTAGTGTTGTTACCATGGCAACGACGCCTTTGGCAACGCGAGATTAAATTTCGGTGGCGAGAGTGCAGAGGCGAGTCGTTGCGTAAACGCGCCCTAAGACAGGGCATCGTTCTTGAACCCCTCCTTTTTCTTGTTCACCTTCCGTCTTTTTTTTTTTTTATTTAGATAACAAATTCTGACTTTACGCCATTCCTCACCTGCCTAACCAGCTGAAAAGATGTATATCGTTTCCGGAACCCATTGAAATGGAGGGAGAAAGGGCACGGTTGCACGAGACACGAGCGCCAGGGTGTTGCACCCACCCCTGTTGAATATTTCCCTAGGGAACACCTTGAAACGGCGCGAAATAGCTCGCTCGCTCGCACCCAAGAAACGTCGACGTCATCATTGATCGTGGCGCAGCGCCTCTCGCGGTCCTGATGGGAGTAGCACGGGCCATTAGGCTTATAATGCGAGGCGACATGGCGGGCACGTGCAGTAAGGCCAAGCGAGTTGAAGCCCCGGCTACGAGCGTTTCTCGTCGTCTACGCAAAACCTTTCATTGTTTATGAAACAGTTGCGACTGCGTTTGCCTTTGGCGCGAGGCCAAGTCGCGGCCTTCTCTTCTCTTTCTCTCTACCTCATGTAAACACATGAAGGATTTTGGGACGCTTGGATGCTGTCACTGGCTTGGCTGCTTGGTTGGATGCAGGCATGGGAGGCGGGCTTTGCTGAGAGAATTTCACGTTAGAAACGCCATTCGGAATTGAGACCCGAAACTACCAACCAGAACTAGGAAATCGTACGTGTCTTAGTGTCCAGGATACACTGAGAAATGACCAAAAGTAATGGGCGAAAGAACGAAAAATCATGATGGAAAAAAGCTACAAATCCACGAAATTTAAGAGGAACTTGAAAGTGTGATCATACAAAAACCCCATATGGGTTAAAGGGACCCATCGAGTTTTCGCCATAGAAAGTAGTGATATCAGAGCCAAAATGGCTGTCTACCAAGTTTTTGGCCCGAACCGTGGATCACTAAAGCTTAACTGACAATCACCGAGGTGTCACTAAGATTGAGTGATCACGGTTGGGACGGAAAACTTGGTGGCAGCCCTTTTGGCTATGATATCACTACTCTCTACAGCGAAAATTTGATGGTTCCCTTTACCCTTATGGGACTTTTGTATGATACCACCCCTTTTGCTTGTATTATGGGTTTGCCTTAGTGTAAGCATTAATTGTGAGCTCCTCATGAAAATTTAATTATAAATCGTTTCTTGAACAGCCTGTAGAAAATCGACAATTATAATGTCCGCAGCTTATCTTGAGTTCTCCCCAGAACGAACACAGATAATCGATTGTACGTTTTTGGTAGCAGAGTGCCTTGTTGATATCCAAGATGGTTACAAAAACAATGGCGCCGTCGATTAAAGCCACTCCCTCCAGGAAGATGTAGCCGCTCATGAAATACTTGCAGGACTCAAGAGACACCGCGCACACAATAATGGTCGCTGATTAATTGGATTTCCAACTTCGTTACCAAAAAATAAGTCACGTTAGAGCTCCTGCTAAAAATTATTATTATTTAGTCAAACCAGCTTACGGAAATCACATTTTAATGAGCGGAATTTCTTTTCTAACCACACTCTTCTGTTTAGGAACGATTTTATCGAATTACGGTACCTTGTTTCTTCCGCTTCCATCTCCTAGTTAAAGAGAAAAAAAACTAATAGTTTTTAGAGCGTATAGCTCCTCACGCAGTGAATCATAGAGATTTCTTGGTAATAAATAACATCACCCCAAAACTACTGAACTCATTTTGCTGAAATTTTGCAAGCTGACCAAGATCGAAAATCGGGTATATTTTGGGCCGGAAATTAAGGAAAGCCTATCGTAAATTATTATAAACCAATAGTTAGCAACCAGTTGTTAAATCGTTAGAAATCGTTTTTGGTGTGCGTCAGTTGTAATAACGTGGATTTCAAACTGAATAATGCGGTTAGTTTAGTTTAGTTTATTTACAGAGCCAACAAAGGACTTTACATCGCATGCTCTATCGAATGTCATACATACTACATAACTAAATATAATTTGCGCTGTAATTCAAATATAACATCAGGGACGATTGCCTAATCCCCTCAGGGAGCCCCCTAGCGCCACCGTTGACCATGAAGAAACGTCATGAACAAACGATGACGTCATGAACAAACTATAACGTCGTTTCTGACGGTCATAAAAACTTTGACGTTATTTTTACCGTTTTTCCCCCACGTATTTGAGGGTCTAAAATCAAGCCTTGAGGGTCTAAAATCAACGAAAATAGGCCTAACGGAAGCGCAATTCAATTATCTTTCATTTGGTGCTACTCCTGTCTTTGTAGGTGCTTTGGTTCAAGAGGATTAGAGGTACAAGACACACATACACACACACACACTCACGCACAAGTATTCGCGGTTGTATCAGATGGCGACTCGAATCATCGCTGTGCCACTTCTCTAGCAGCAGTCGTGTGACGCAGTGAAGCCGATGACAACTTTGGAAGGGGTTGCTTTATCTGACGAACACTTACCTCATCTTTTTACAAACAGGCAAACCAAATGGATTGGTAAACCCTTACCAATAACGGGATGACATCCTTTGTAACTTTTATAGTTAATGTTTCTGTCGGAGTTCGTGGGGATGGGGGGGGGGGGGGGGTAGAATTAAAATAAATGCGTTAGCAATGTAGGAAGAGAAAACAAACAAACAAACAAAAAACAAATAACAGGGAAGCAAAATCATGAACAACCCAAGCAAAACGTTCACTGCATGAACCGATTAAAATGAACTTTGGAACTTATGCTGGATGGACCAGGTGTTTTGGTTTGTCGATGAAAATATTCTTAGGGTGGGCAGAGGGGTGTCCAAAACAGAGGTCCACAGGTAATTTCAGCCACTTTCACCGCAATAATTTCGTATTACGTAAACAGATTCTAACAAACTTAATTGGAATAAACCTTAGCCCGAACCACGTAGAAGTAGGGTTTTAAACTGATTGATAAAAATCCAAAATGGCGGCTAAATTACAAGCGTCTGGCTTGTAATTTTCACATTGAGCATAAACTGGTTACGAATAATGGAATTAACTTTTCATAAAACCCAGGGTAGAGTAAATAGGTAACGCCACTCTTCCTCTGGCAACAGTAAATATTTGATGAAACTAGTACCTACTTTCAACGATTACTACCAGAGGGCGCCGTCGTCAATAAAACTATTGGCAAGGTGTCACCAGGGGGTCGCAACTGAACTAGAAACAATGCATTCCAAACCTTCGCAATCAGGGAAGGTTCGCAGACGCCGGTAACGCCAACATGGCGCGAGCTAACTTCCTGTTCTCGTATGAACGAGATTCGCGAGAGACCAATCCTAAAATCTAGTTATTTATTTTATTTACAAAATTATTGTAACGTCCTATAAAGCGCGTTAGCAGCAATTTCAGATTAAAACAACAATTTTAAAAACAATAGAAACATGGCGGCGCTCATGGTGCCGCCCGTTCTCGCCTCTGCTCTCGTCTAAATGAGATTCGTGAGACACAAATCCCATAATTCATCATTCCCGTCGTTATCACTTCCGTTGTGTGCGACGACGACAACTCAAACTTTATATTAAAGGAAGGTTGCTACACCTGTGAAAACCCTGTACTTCTTAAAAACGATGCAAACATCAATTTCTAAAAGTCAATAGCTATTGGAATATTTGTTCAAACGTTCACCTCTGAGGAAAGAATTTAAGCGCCCGTTTTGCAGTTAAATTGAAGCCGTGCGAGCGTTACCTTACTCCGCGGGCTAATTGCTTGTCCACCATCTTCTTGGATACAGTGGCGGCTGCCATCCCATAGTTTCAAACCGGAAGTATTAGAGCTAGAACGCCTTAATCGTGAATCTCCTTGTCTGGTAAACGCAGTGTAGCATATATCGTCCTAGACGGCAAGGTGTCATGCCCAAGTTTGAGTTCCTGAGCGTCGCCATGGAAATGGAAACTAGTTAGCGTCACTAAGGCAAACTGATTACGATAACGAATGCTTACGTCATCCCTTTAAACCCAAATGGTTGGTCGTGTTAGTAGTCTTAAATTAATTTTAAACTAGATCAGAACTGGCTGGTCTTGTTTTCTTTCTTTAATCCAGTATTTAGTTTTTGACTGATTGTAGCTACAAGTGGTGCCAAGTATAACGCATGGTTTTGTGTTACGAGAAGCTAGCTAACTAACCACTAAGGTTGAATCTTCATCCGTGGTTCACACTTTCTTGTAACGAACGGACTCGAAAACGGTTCGAATCGAACACACAACTTCAACTTCAAATACTACACCCGCGCACAAGTACAACGTCAATTTCTGAAGGTATTGACGTTATTACCATAATAAAATGACGCCATCGATACCGCCATTTTTTATTTCAAGTTTCCCTGCCGCTCCGACGGGTTTGCTTGTTCGGCGCGATGCTTGCTTGTCTGGGAGAGACTGACACTTTTCGCCCTCTGGTGACGTTGATAAAAACAGGTAATATATTACCCAATGTTTTTCGAGAAGCGGTGTTACCTATTTATCTACCCAGATCAAAAATCGATCGTATTTGAGTCGTTTTGTGAAAATCGACGTTGGCGGCCGAAGCCGAAAATGGAGCCCAATAACTGTTTTTGGCTTGTGACTTTTTTTTTT
>JAHWFP010051495.1:15233-25566 GCA_023313725.1 Lithobius niger | reverse complement strand
GGGGGGGGGTTAAAGGAGTCACCATGTCAGCAGAATGTTGGTACACCATTAAATGGCACCAAGCACAATCGTTATAAATTAATAAAACTTGGAAACTAATATTTCGAATGCAAGACATGATGCTAACAGCAGAAACATTTTTGACATTGTACAATACTTTTACAGTAGCTAATGCGCTTAACAGCCACCGAGACATCTTATTTTTTTTTTAATGTTCACGTGACTGCAGACTGACATGACTCCGGGAATTCCATGAATTGGAGGTGATTTTAACCTTCCTCGCCAGGAAATAAACAAGTCCGCCAATTATATTTCATCTTCTGCTGTCAACATGCTGGATTCAACGTTACAGACGTACGATGTCCTGATGGATAGAGTAAAACGGTTTATGTGGCGATCACTTTCTGAAAATAACCACTTGGCATCCAGAATTGACCTCTGGCCACTTGACAATCCGCTTGTCGGTTTCGTTACTGACTGTCACGTTAAACCTTTCACTTTTTCCTGTCTACAGAGGGGTCACTAAATCTTTTCTTTCCCCAACACCAAATCAAGCAGCTGAAAAACATATTGGAAGTATAATAACTCCTGTATTTTCAACAAAAGGTTTTGTAATTCAATCATGCAATTAATGGAATAATAGCGGAGTCGCTCGCTTAGCTCGCTCATTCCACCACGTCTCGCTGCGTTCGAGGACATTTCTTGTTTCAGTATTTATGTTGCAGACGGAGAATTTCACACCAAAAAACGATAATGAACATTGTACTGCGCCTTTTTTGTAATGTTTCAGTTCATAAACAAACAATGACTTGTGCCTACTCTTTCATTTTTCTTTGTTTATGTTAATAAGTCTTGCTTCTAATTTTGTAACCTGTTCCCTATCGTGAACAGATTTTGTTATTCAAATAAATTGTGCTGCGTAAGTTGTAGAAGGAACACCAGAGCTGAACACCAGGAATCGCAAGTCACCTATAATTCGTGTTATTACCACCAAACCCCTATAAATTCTTATACCACCCATACATAGGTTTTCTTGTTTCACTTATTTTAGGAATGTTTACTTTACGTTCCTGCTTTGTGTGCTTTAGCGTTTTTGTGCATTAATTTATGTCTCCCCATCCCCAATGGCGAAGTAGTTGTAAAACATCAAAAGATAATAATGCGTCATTGAACAAACATTAACACAAAAGTTTGTTGACAGAGTTAACCGACCGTTTCGTGAGGTTTTAATGCAAGTCAGCCTACACGCAGCACGAAATCACACCCCGATATGCGTGTTTACAACAATTACGCTAGACTACGCTAGATTACGCTCGACATCTTGCATTAACGAGTATGTGACATCACAGTTTAACGTCACGGTGACGTCACAATTTACGACAGCTAGTGGAAGTTACGTCACAATTTACCAGAGTGACATCGAGCGTGGCTAAGCGCATGGAAGTGACGTTTTGAAGGGATGTCAAGGTTTATTGGATCGACCGGAAGTGACGGCACAGTTTGCCGGAGTAACATCAAGGTTTACTCGACTGCCGGAAATTAGAGTAGAGTGACATCAAAGTTTACTGTATCGATCTCAAGTGACGTCGCAGTTTACTGGAGCGAGCGGAAGTGACGTTCTAGATGACCTCAAGATTAAGGAGCAAGAGGTGACATCGAGGTTTACTGGATGACGTCACGGTGTAATGACATGATCTACTTGACGTGTCACTTCAATTTTTGATCAAGGTTTATTTGACCTCTACTGCAGGACCTCTACTGCATCTAGGCAATTGTGATGTTGCTGTTTACTTGAGTGACGTCAAGTGACCGGAATGACGTCACAGTCTGTCAGAGTGACATTGAGGTTTACTGCAGTGATAAGGTTTACCGGAGTGATCGGAAGTGAAGTTCTAGTGTGTCATCAAGGTTTACTGGAGCAAATGGAAGTGACGGTTTGGTTTATTTCAGTTACTACAGGAAGCTCGTGCTATGCACGGGGCCGGTCATGAATTAAGTTTACAGACACATTTCCCGGGACATTTTCCGGCACTATTCCCGACGACTTGTCAGATTGATCGACCACTCATGCCTGCCTTCTGTTTGCATGCAGGTAGAATGGGAGAGCGCATTTGCAATGCGGACGCGAGGAGGGGAGAAGTGATTGTTCGGCCTGACGACTTCGTCAGGCCGAACCTTTATTGAGTTGATCAACACTCATGCCTGCCTCCAGTTTCCATGCAGGTAGAGTCGACCACTCATTCCTGCCTCCTGTTTCCATGCAGGTAGAGTCGACCACTCATGCCTGCCTCCTGTTTCCATGCAGGTAGAGTGGGAGAGTGCATTTTCAATGCTGGAGTGAGGAGGGGAGAAGTGGTTTTCCTTTTAGCTTTCCCTTTCCCTTTAACCTTACTTTTAGCCGGCCTCCAGGATTATTATATAGATGTAACGTTTTACCGGAGCGATCTTTTTCCATGTGACAAATTTTCGAGTCTGGGATTACTCGAGCGCTCTCCACGCCACTTGAATGTTCGGTCTAGGATTATTCCAGTCACTTTTTGCTGCACTGGTGCGAAGGCTTGCTCCTATGACTGGAAGTGACGGGTGAGGGTTTAGTGACTTTGCTTCGTGATATTGTAAAATCTTTAAATGATCAACTGGCACTATTAGAGGGGAGTGTTATAAGCCAAACTTTCATTTCATTAGGTTCGAAGCTGTGAGTATGTTTTGAATTCTTCTTGGCTAGGCACGAGAATCTTTTACGGAGTGGAACTCTATTCTCGGTTCCTATCAATCTGGGCCATAAGGCTCGGGTGTATTTGGAGTATAATTCTTGGCCCTTAAGGATGAGGGACATTTCTCGGCCTCTAGTAAGGAAACGATATAGTACCTTGGTAGTACGTGGCTTCCTAGAGGAAACGACCTACTGCCTGGACAGTACATCGTTTTTCTATAGGGAATACCTACCGATTTTATTTATTATGTAGTTTCCTGTAGGGAATGACCTACTGTCTGGGCACTGGTCAGTATGTTGCTTCCTATGGGGAACGACCTACTGTTTGGATAGTATATTCTTTTCCTATAGGGCATGACCTGCTACCTGGACAGTACGTTGTTTCCCTAAAGGGAATGACCTACAGCTTTGGTAGTATGTTGTTTCCTATAGGGAATGACCTACTGTCTGGGCACTGGTCAGTATGTTGCTTCCTATGTGGAACGACCTACTGTCTGGATAGTACATTCTTTTCCTATATTACCACCTTCCTTGATAAAAACAGAAACTGGCCATTGATGAGACCAGTAAGGCCGTACTTGACTTACCACTTGCTGATGAGACTAAAAAGGATATTCGCTGCTTGGCAAACGATAAGGCCCCAGGTGTAGATGGTCTCAGTCCTAACTTTTACAAAACTTTTTGGCTTGAAATTAAAACTTTTTTATACCTGCTTTTGCTGAGGTTGAAAAAAATTGGAGTTAATTACCACTCAAAAGATGAAACTATTACTTTACAACCAAAAGCAGATAAAGATCCAACAGTTACTCCGAATTGGAAGGTCTATTACCGTGCTGAACAGTAAGATACAAAATCGTGGCTACTGACATCACTAACTGACTGAAAGTTGTCTTAATTACGTGATCGAGCCGAACGAAAGTGGCTTTATGAATAGGAGGTATATTGGGAAAATATTATGTTGATTTGAACATTTGAAACCAAATGACGAGGTCCTACCGCTGAGACTTCCTGAGCGGGGAATTGAACCCACAACATTTGAAACCAAATGACGAGATCCTACCGCTGAGCCATTTTGTCATGGCCTCAGCAGTAGGACCTCGGCATTTGGTTTCGAAGGTCGGGGATTCAATTCCCTGTTCAGTCAAAAACATTTAAGTCCAAAAGGCAACTTAAATAGGTTTGTATCCGTATTTACTTAAACCTTCTCGAGCCCATTTGGCTTTCCGTTCTATTTACTGCATAAAAAGAATGCTGCTAAACTTTTGCGTTTTGCGATTTTGAAAAAGCGTTTAAAATTAAGGACACTTTTGTTTTTAATTGTTTGAAAACGTTCAAGTTCGGGCCCTGTTCCGTCAAGTTGCAACCCCGCTATGCCCGGTACAAGGAAGAACGCCAGAAGGATGGTAACTTCAGGGTTTATTCCAGGGCCACGTGGTCTGTCCTTAGGAGATGTTGTCCAGTGATTCAAGGATGCTCTGATCAGGAAGAGTTCTTAGCTGGTTAGGGACTAGCTCCCAGAGTGAGGCTGCAAGGGGCTGCAAGGCCTTAAGTACCTAGAGCTGCAGCCAGTACCTGCCACTGGTGGTGCAAGATTCTTCCTGTACTATATCCTGGTATCCCATGAGCCATCTCTGCTAGCAGCTACCCCTAAACCATGCGCAATGGCTGTTTGCCGTGACGTCACCATGAGTTAGCCAATGACGAACGAGAATAACGGCTGTTTGGCCGTCTGATTGGACTAGCCCAGTCACGTGATATGCACGTCACAGCAAACAGCCATGGCGTGTGGTATAGAGGCAGACAAGGCCAGAGCCATCCTGACCACTGATCTCCAGGGACTGACCCTTACGAGTACATAGCATTACTGGAATAATTAATGAAGATATACAGTATACAGAATACATAGTATGGAGCCATAGCATCAAGGTAAAGAGGCCCACTAAGGCCCTAGCCCTAGAGTAGGAGGAAGCTGTGGAAACCGTCGTTGCAAAGTGCTGAAAAACTTTACAGAAATAAAAGTAATGCTTGCTGACTGGCTTGAATACAACTACTTGGTTTGAACTACAAAGGACATTTTAGCTTTACACCGCTTCCGGATTCACACCAGGCAGTTCTACTCGAGCCAGTCAGCACGGAACTAGCGTTATTCTTATAGACAGTTTAAGCACGTAATGAAGCAGGTTTCAAAATTGACTTTTTCAAATAATTAACCAACAGTCTAAACTATCACGTGATCAGGGGAAGTTGTAAAAGCAGTGTATGTAGTGTTGGAAATTTCGCCATACGCCGACGATACTACTTTACAGGTTAATAACGTTGTAAACCAGCTAACAACAATTAGTGCTGTCCTTAACCACTCCGAAAACTGCTCTGGCTTTACAACTAATCTTGACAAAATAACTTTTACTCCCAAATGCAGGCTAGCTGATCAACCCATATAAACTTCAGGTTAGCAAATATGTCAGATATCTCGGTGTCACTGGCAACACTGGAAACAATCTTGTATTTTTTTAAGTTTATCATTTGTTGGCTACGAGATTTAACATTTGGCTGTCCTACCAGCTGACTCACTTTGGCAAAAGCTGAAGGTTTTGAGGTGTTTTGAATATTCCTATACATTTCCAAAAGAAAGTCAACAAGGCAAATAGTCAATTTATTTGGACACACTTAAAACCAAATACCGTACTTTTACTATGATAGAGGCAGCATTAAGGCACCTACTCCATTACCATGAACGTTTATTTATAATTTATGTGGATTAAGCGCTTTTTTTTTAAAGAAGCAATTGGCAGTGTGTCACTAACAGTGAGCTGAATAACTCTGGTGGACTGCTTCTTTTAAAACTACAACTTTGAACTTTCTAAATTGTTCTTACAATGTGATCCTTTCCACAAACATATATTCTAACATATTGGTTTCTCACAACAATAAGAGATTTCCACAAAAGACATTTTATTCTTTGGACTAACAAAGATACTATTTCCGGGAAAAAAACTTTATTTTTTTATTATTTTTTTTATGAAGAATGGTATGAATTAAACATTTTTCACATTGGCAATATTCTAGACGATAATGGTGACATTACACTCTATCATATTTTTATCCGTAAGTTAAACGTTCCTAAATGCCTTGCCATTTATAATAAGCTGGTTCAAGCTACCCCATAACAAATAAAAATTCGAAGCCGAAAATCTGATGACCATTCTTTCAATAGTACGCAACACAACAACCCCGACCTACTAAAATTGAATTTGAATTGAATTTTGAATTTGTGCAAAATGCTATCAGAACCCTGAACACTCTCATCCCTGCTTGCGTTCCTAAATGGTAGAACATACTCCCGCAATTCGCTTTTAATTAGCCAAAAATTTGGAATATCCACGTTGAATTCCTCGTGATCCAAAATATCCACCATGTACAAAACAATATTCTGCACAGAACCTTTCCCTGAAAGAAATAGAGCAGCGTCATGTGACGTCATATTGGCTACAAGAGAGATAGCTGCAAGGGGCACTAGATTAAAATGGAGGGTTAAACAACGGCACTTCTAGTCAAGGCAATGCTTTGAGAGCGGATTTCATAGGCTTATAAAAACGTTGTTTTCTCCAATCCCTTATGCTGCGAGGTTGTAATCGGAAAATAAAGATTCCATTTGCTTAAAAATGTCAGCAACTGCCAACAAATCGACAAAAATCGCGCGTTATAGGCCTAAGAAATCCACTCTTTAATAGCATTGTCTTCGGTAAGACGCCCTTCTTTTCGCCCTCCAGTGCCTCTTGCAGCTAACCTAGTTACTGGCTCCACTATAGAGTTAAATACAATAATACTACGTCATGTCACTGCCTTTCAAAAGACGACTACTGACTCCCCGAATTGTGTTGAATGTTTGTAGGAAGAGGATATAACACACTATACTTTGTAAAATGCAGCGAAATCAAAAATTGTGGGAACGACTTCGAAAACTTGTGGTTGACCCATGTAGCGAAACGGCAATTTTCGACTGACCTCTGAAGGTATTCTTTTCAAACAGTGGTAGTAATTCCAGCCATCCCCTCATAGCTGAACTTCGTCGACTCCTTGTAAAGCAGATATATTTACAAATGCAGATTAGCGAAAACTAAGCCATTATTTCTCAATTTAAAACATTGTAATTTCTCAACTTAAACAAACTTATATGGAGTAATGGTGCCATCTAAAACCAACTTAAATTTTGTTAATTTTCTAAAAAAAAAAAAAACTTCGAAAGTCATCCGGCAGTGTAAGAACTTTCTCGAAATGTTTGATATTTTCGAAATTTTTACACACGCACTTTCTTGTCCCCCTCTTAAGTATGCCTCGACTTTTTCCCTCTTTCAAAATGTGATTTGTTTATTTTGTGGTTTTTGGTTGTCGTGATTTAAAGTAAATTTGTTTGTTGTTTTTCTTGTTTTTATTTTACGCTTTTGCGGTTTTGTCTTTTCCAACTTTTTGTCTAATTAATTTTCTTTTTGCTAATAAAAATAATGAAAAAAGAAATATGCAGAAAGAAAAATGAAACTAGCCTATCAAAAACCAATTAATTATGAAAATTAATTTTCTGCAAGACACGAATTGATTAAAGAATTACAAGTAGAGCAACCTAGCACCCTCTAGCCATTGTCAGTTGAATTAGCCTGTGTGCAGTTAATTCCAAAAAATATGGAAATTTTGCCCAATTGGACATGGTGGCCATTCGCTCGACGTCTCTATAACTAAACGTTTCGGGATATCGCTGGAGTCATATTTTAGTGTTACTGGCTTTGCTTGTCAACTAACACTAAAGTATTTTTAGTTACTTGGATTTAATTCACGTGTTTTTTTTTATTCTTCTTGATGAGGGGTTGCACCAATAATTACTGCAAAGATTTATTTCATGTTAAAAAGCACTGACAAGCAGTAGATGTACGATTCAACAGTAAACTTCATCTTGGGTTAGCATGGCCTTAACCCATTCGTTTTTAAAAATTACTCTTGAAGGATTTCACCGACATATTTTACTTTCACCCCGACTACTTACTGTAAAACTATAAAAGAGAGAAAAAATGCCTTGTTTAACGGGGGCATGCACGTCACTAAAACCCTAGCACGTGACTTCCTTTTTTTCAGTAGAAGGCCACTGTGGATATATTTTGACCAAATTTCTGCTGTTTCGTCAATTTTTGTCCGATTTTGACATTCCAATATACCATTTTAATCGCTTCGACGAGACCTTTCCATTGATGGAACATCCAGATCAATAGGTTAAAGCCCTGAAAAGTTATTTAATAAAAACCAATAAACATGTGGGTAACGATATGACAAATAACAGTTAGCTGCAGACAATTTTTTGTTAGTGCAGGAAAGTCAAATAGGGCATGTTTTTTCTTCAAAAAGGGCAAAACAAGGGCATTTTTTCAAATTCCCCACCACCCCCTCCCCATGCACGCCACTGCTTCCATCATGGTTTTAAAGTCTCTTGAACATTTAAAGTGCAAACTCTGTAATAAATCTTATATCTGCTCCACTTCCCACTTTAAAATTTTAACCAAAAACAGAATCATGCTAAAAATATGTTCGATGTAATAATTCTGTTGCTGCATCACTTTGTAACGCTTTTAATTGTGGTTTACTGCAATGGCCAGCCAATTTGTAATCAAAGTTTGTAACAGTCACTGCCTTAGTAGGACTTGTTATGGGTAGGTTAGCTGCCAAAGCATGCAGCCAGGATTTGTATCACCAGGCAGCAAAAGTTTAAACGGATTCCTACCCTATCATGCACGAGCATGGATAATGATGCAACTACAATATTGTTGTATCAAACATGTTTCATATATTTCCACATTCCCATAGCCAAGAAGTACAGTTATTCACTGCCGAAGTTTCAGCACAATCCTTTATCATCCACTCGTTGCCAATGCTTTTTTCGCGCTGTCAGCACAATCTAGAATAATTCGAAACACGAGTGGATGAAGTTCAATAGAGACTAAACTAGATCAAGTTACCATTAACACATTCATCCATTCATTTTGAACGTTGCATAACGTGCAATAAACCTTTACTTTAATTGTCGATAAAATCCAAGATGAAATAAAAAAAAAATAACGATTGAAGAAGGCCAGTACAACTAACCAAGATGAACTTTACCATTGAACTATTCATTCACTTACTCTCACTGCTTTTTAACATGCAACGATCCTGTACTTGTGCAACCCTTCATCAAGGGGGATTAAAAAAAAAGAGTGGATGAAGGACAATTTCTAACTAGCCAAGATTGAAACATTCATCCATTTACTGCATCAAGAGGAATTAAACGTGTGGATGAAGGATACTAACTAACCAAGATGAAGTTTACCATTGAAGCATTAATCCATTCACTGTCAATGTGTTTTAAACATGCAAATAAACCTTAACAGTAATTGTAAATGCAATCCTTTATCAAGAGGAATTTAAATAAACGAATGGATGAAGGCCAATACTAATTCAAGATGAAGTTTACTATTGAAGCCTTCATCCACTCATTGTCAGTATTTAAGGGGAAAAAATGCCTTGTTTAACGTCAGTTTTAACAACGAAATCGACCATACGGCGGGCGGTTTTTATTTTGATTTTGTTTTGCGCCGTCCGTCGATAGCGAAACAAAGAGTGTGGTGTGCAAATAACGTCAAACTGTTCAACCTTAAAACGCGATTGCTGTTGTGGTAAGCGTAATATTGAAATTGACTTTATACCATAGCATTTCTTTGCTAAATCGCACGATGGAAACGATATTCACAGATTTATACATTCGTCATCTGGACGACGACATCATCGTCATCATAGAACAAGGCGGCACGACGGCTAAATTTTGCAAGTGGATGAACCGCAGAGGCAGAACTTTTTGCCACTGTCTGCGTCTCCGACACCAATTGCACTAAAACAAATTGTCTGCAGCTAACTGTTTTGGTCATATGGTTACTCACATGTTTATTGGATTTTATTAAATAACTTTTCAGGACTTTACTCTATTGATCTGGATGTTCCATCAATGGAAAGGTCTCGTCGAAGCGATTAAAATGGTGTATTGGAATGTCAAAATCGGTTAAAAATTGACGAAACGGCAGAAATTTGGCCAATATATATCCACAGTGGCCTTCTACTGAAAAAAAGAAGTCACGTGCTAGGGTTTTAGTGACGTGCATGCTCCCGTTAAACAAGGCATTTTTTTCCTCTTATATGGTTTTACAGTAAGTAATCGCGCTGAAACCAAAATATGTCGATGAAATCCTTCAAGAGTAATTTTAAAGAAACGAATGGGTAACTCAAGATGAAGCTTGCTGTTGAATCGTATACATCTCCTGCTTGTCAGTGCTTTTCAATATGAAATAAATCTTTACAGTAATTATTGGTGCAACCCTACATCAAGAAGAATTAAAAAAAAACAACAAGTGGATGAAGACCAATAATACTAACTAACCAAGGTTAAGTTTACTGTTGACGCATTCATCCACTCACTGTTAATGCTTTTTGACATGCAATAAACCTTTACAGTAATTGTTGGGGAATTCATTCATCAAGAGGATTAATAATAACGAATGGATGAAGGAGATGAAGTTGACCATTGCAGCATTCATCCACTCATTGTCA